>SJXQ01004377.1:0-17206 GCA_006408695.1 Aepyceros melampus | reverse complement strand
TTTATATAAAATATATTTATATGTGTAATATAGAATTATACATATGTTATAATATAGAACATATTTCTGTGTTATTGAATATTTTATAAATTATATCTCATGGCTATAATAATCCTGTTTTATGAATGGATCATTGTTCATTTAACTAATAATCCTCATGGCTGGACAGTTAGGTTATTTCCTATGGTTTTGCTGTTGTAAATACCATTCAAATGAACATCTTCACTTTTGAGTCTGTTCACAACCAGAGTTCTTTCCAGGATGCGTTCTTCCAAGTGGAGTTGTAGCAGAGAGTGTGCAGACCCCCAGAACTTCTTGGTGTCTGCTGTCAGGCTGCCCAGGGAGGGTGTCACTGCGCCCTGCTAGCGGAAGGGCCTCGCAGGCCCACAGCCTCCCTCGATCCCCAGCCTATCCGTGCTTGTGGACTGCTGTTCTCATTTTGTTGACATTGCTAGTTTGTTAGGTAAGCATGCCAGGTCATTGTTTCAGACTGCGTTTCTTTTCATAGTAATGAGTTTGCACTTTTCTCCACTTGTTGATTGAAGTGCTGATCTTTCTGCCCAGTTACCTGCACAGGCAAATCCTGGCTTGGCTCCTGTCTGGAGCTCTAGCAACCATTAGGCTTTCCCTCTCCTTGGTGAGAGGTCAGGTAGCAAAGATGCCTCATGTGTTCAATAAAATATTTTAAAATATGACAAATAGAGAGGCAAATTACAAACTTAGGGCAATTCTCCTAGTTCTCGGGAAGGCAACGGCTCAAAAGACACATGAATAATAAAAAGAACAGATTGTCTGGGAAATCCACTCATTAGATGGTCTGAGAAATCCACTCATTAGATCATCCGCTTGTTAGATGACCTGGAAGAGCACACCCTCCCCTCCTCCCAGCCAGGCCCGTGTTCAGTGCGCCGCTGTGAGTTCACAACAGTGCTTTTGTGCTAGTGTTCCCGCCCGTGATACATCCTCCCCTGACTCACTGGAACCAAAACATTCACCTCCTAAATATACAGCCCATGCTTTAGCTTTCAAAAATAATGGCAGAAAATGACCAGAGCAGCACTCAGTGACGTCTAAAAATCCTGGAGCAAGTCAGCGTGTTTGGAAAATAGCTCTGTCCTTGTCTTGCTGAATTATTTACAAAACCTGTGGGGCAGGGGCCGCATGAAGGCATTTCCTGTCTGAACACCGTGCTCCAGAACTCTCAGGGCCTGGTGGGGAAGCCAGTGTCTCATACCTGGAGTCGGGGAGTCTGCCATTGATTTTCTCCAGAACAGACCACTCTGCAAATGCCACAAACCTGCATTAGCCAGCCCTCCAGAGACCTGCCCAGAAGCAGGCAGAGAGGACAGGGGAACCCCACATGCTAGTTTCACCTCTGCTGTGGATGGTTGCTTCTTTTCCCTTCCGTGTCTGAATGGTGGGGAAAAGACATATGCTCCCACACCTCAGTCTGAACAGTGACCCCAGAGCATCTGAAAGTCCTGGCTGTTAAAGACACACTTAGATCCATCTGCATTAAGAAGACATTTGGGAATGGGAGGAGGGAGATGGGAAAAGATGATGGGCTTGATGTTTGAATTGATTTCTTCTCAACAGTGGTGCTTTCAGCGGGCTTTCTCAGATAATTTAAGATACTCTATCATTACTTTGGGTCTCTGGCCAGATTTTTCACTTTTGCCAAGTGGGGAGGATCTTAGGAGGAGGAAATCTGGAGAAGCCCCCTGGCCTTCAGGCACCACCGAGCACAGCTTTTCAACATCTGTCTTCCTGTGGTTGGGCCACAGTGCAGAGAAGGCTCCATGCCAGGTGGTCCGTCCAGCTCAGGAACCATGCTCTCTCTTCACATTCACAAGCTTCCCTTGCATTCCTTTAAAACTTGCATTTCTCTCCTAGTATCTTTCCTTTAACTGAGGGAGAGTAGGCACAAGTAGCTGGCCTTCCCCTTTCTCGGCAAGGTCAGCCCACACCTGTGTGGGGCTCAGAATTGAATCCCAGGGTCTGCAGCTAAGTAGCTCTGTATCATTAATCATATCTCCTAACTCTTCAAAAGGTTGGATGTGTGCACTTTTATTCCTCAAGCATCTATTTTGCACTGTCTACTTTATGACAAACCTAGACAGCATATTAAAAAGTAGAGACATTACTTTGCCAACAAAAGTCCCTATAGTCAAAGCTATGGTTTTTTCCAGTAGTCATGTATGGGTGTGAGAGTTGGACCATAAAGAAAGCTGAGTGTTGAAGAACTGATGCTTTTGAACTGTGGTTAGACTCTTGAGAGTCTCTTGGACTCCAAGAAGATCAAACCAGTCAATCCTAAAGGAAATCAACTGTGAATATTCATTGGAAGGACTGATGCTGATGCTAAAACTCCAGTACTTTGGCCACCTGATGTAAAGAGCTGACTCACTGGAAAAGACCCTGATGGTGGGAAAGATGGAAGGCAGGAAGAGAAGGGGACGACAGAGGATGAGATGGTTGGATGGCATCACTTACTCAATGGACATGAGTTTGGGTAGGCTCAGGGAGATGGGGAAGGGCAAGGAGGCCCTGGTGTGCTGTAGTCCATGGAGTCCCAAAAGTTCGACATGACTGAGTGACGGGACAACAATAACTTTATGCCCTTTGTGTGTTAGTCACTCCGTCATGTTGGACTCCTTGGGATTCCATGAACTGTAGCCTGCCAAGCTCCTCCGTCCATGGGATTCTCCAGGCATGAATACTGGAGTGGGGTACCNTGCTTTCTAAGGCCCACTTGCCTTCACATTCCAGGATGTCTGGCTCTAGGTGAGTGACCACGCCATCGTGATTATCTGGGTCATGAAGATCTTTTTGTACGTTTCTTCTATGTATTCTTTACTTGTAACATTTTCAGTTGCTTTTTACCTTATTCTTTTCACTATTCTGTTAATACATCTGGTCATATTATCTCAAGGAATTTTCCACTTTTTAAATGCATTTGTATTTTACTAGAAGTAAAAGTGGTAGATTATGGAGCATTGTTTCAGATTTTCCCTACATTCTGAAAACTCTTGATTGAAATGCTTACTTTTCATTAGAAATTATTTTTGTGAACAGAAGTTTTTATGTTTTTTTCACATGAATGATCTCCTTGTATTCCAAGTCTCTTCCTCCTTTCTCATATAGCTTGTGTGAATATAATGTGTAAACTCTTAAACCAAAATACTAGATTATCGCTAAGGTCTTTTGTATCTCTGTATCTAGGATTAGAAGTCATCAGTGTCATCTGGACTTTGCTGCTCTGTCTGTGGTTATAATATTTAATTGTAAATGCTGCATTGTACCCTACCTACTTTACAAGAGATACATTCTGTTGCTTTTCTACTAGTAAGGTTTGAATATCTATAGAATATAAACGTTTCTGATTTTAAAAAAAACCCTATTTGAGTATGAAAGTGAAAGTGAAGTTGCTCAGTCATGTCCGACTCTTTGCGACCCCATGGACTATAGCCCACCAGGCTCCTCTGTCCATGGGATTCTCCAGGCAGCATTTTCTCCTTTTTAGAATGCAATAAACTATACTTAGCTAAAACATACTCTAGCTTCATAAATACTTTCCCTGGATCTTTAAACATTTTCCTTTCATATTTTTCCTTTTATCAGGCAGTGTGATAGATCTCGTCATTGAATGTCAAACCATATTAAACAGTTCAGCTACTTTAACATATTTATAATGTTTGCCTTTGAAAAAAATTTAGAATTTTGAAAATTAATACAACAGTCCTCTCATAACAGCTTGTTTTTAACAACTTCATAATATTTCATTGAGTAGATGTAATGTATTTTGCTTAATTATCTGTAGTTGAATTTAAAATTACTCTCAATCCTCACACTATAGATAATACTGTAGTGAATATGTCCTGTACATAACCTTTCCTACACTTTAAAATACTTCTCATAAGTGAGATTATGGGATCAAAGGAAATGTGAACATTTTTGTCACTGATGATGTATATTAAATAGATCAATTTCCAAAAGGGTTTTAACTTGTTTATTTTACCATGACAGTGTTTAAGAGCCCCTGCATCACTCCCACTTTCATTGGCATTGGTTCACCAAATAATTTTTGTAATTTTCACAGACTAACAGACATACCTTGTTTCATTTTGTGTTATATTATCATAGCAAGGTTAAATATTTTCATTTATTCAATATTTTGCTTAGTATCTGTTTCTTGCCAGTTTGAATGAGTTCCTCAATAAAAATATCAATCTTCTGTTTATTTGCTAAAAATATTTTTTCTCAGATTATTGCTCGCCTTTTTTATTTTAATTATCAATATGCTTTTCTTAAAGCTGAGTAATTCCACAGGTTTTATGTTTTAGTTCTATTTTGTATCCAAAAAACTACTGCAGAAGTGGACAGTTTCTGTAGGTCCTTAAGAGAATGACAGTCTCAGATAGTCTTAACACCAGCACAGAGTCTGTAAGCTCTAGAAGTCAGTTAGCAATGGTAAAAGCAGAAATCTGAGATTGTTTTCTATCCTGCATTTTTTTTTAATTAATTTCCTATTTGTTCTACCTGGAGTATTTAGCAAAGTCTTTTTAAAATGGCAGCCTGTCTCCATTGTGCTAATAGGAGCCAAAGAAAGATTTTTCTGTTATTATTATTGTTTTAATTGAGAAAGAATAACATACCCTGAGAAGTCAGCATGAAGGTGGAGGTGATAATTCAAGTGAAACCCATGTGAAAGGTGAAGCTGAAGGGGACAAAGGGAAGCTACTTTGTCCAGTTGTCCTACACCTGGAGTGTTAAATGTTATAGTTGGTTTTAGCTCAACAAAGAAGGTGATTACTTACCTTCCCAGATACTATCCCGCCCCCAACCAGACAGCTCTTTGAGGGAGGAAAAGGTATTCCTCTTTAGAACTCGTCCCTGGCTGAGTGACCAGCATAAAGAGAGCAGAGATTTAATGAATTCCTGAATGAAATAATAAGTGAATCAAATGAGGAGAACTAGAAATAGAAATCAATTGGAGTTGAAAATATAATATTGATTCTGACTACTGCAGGTCCTTAGAGGAAGAAAATAAAGATTACGTTCTTGTTAAAATGGCCATACTACCCAAAGAAATCTATAAATTTAGTGCTGTCCCATGACATTTTTCACAGAACTGGAATAAATAATCCTAAAATGTATATGGAACCACAAAATCCCATATTCAGAATTTACCAAAGCAATGCTAAGGAAAAAGAACAAAATGGGAGGCAAAACCCTTTCAGACTTTGGACAATACTACAAAGCCACAGTAATCAGAACATCAAAAGGATGCAAGAGTCAGGTTGAAGGGTGCCTACTGGCCAAATCTGGGACAATTTGGATATTAAAGTCAATAGTAATGGAATATAACCGATTGAAAAAGTTGGATTCCAGAAATCCAAACTGATACAGAGAATGATAATAAATGAATGAGCGAGAAGGGAAAACTTTTCCTTAATTGCCAATTAATAAATATAGAAGGAATTGTGATGAGCAGAAAATCACCATTTTGTAAACATTATAGTAATTAATAGTAATTGATTCAGGCAAGAATCATTCATGGATGCTAAATGAAATGTGATGAAGAAAAAGGTACAGTCTCAAAGTACTTCCCCACAAATTATTTGTTAATTACAAAGGGGAAAATAGTAACTTTATCCTGGATAAACCTGCACATGCCATCTTAATTCAGGTAAACATCACCATTACCAATGAAGGGATATACTGACATCATGTGCCTTTTCTGTGCACATTACTTCTGTGGTATTTCTGCCCCAAATCTACTATAACCTGAATCTAAATATAAGCAATGTCAAACAAATTGACATTTGATGGAAATAGTCTTCAAAATAACTTGTCTATACTCTTCAAAAATGTCTCATCAAAAAAAAAAGTCCAGATCATAAATAATACACAAAAGTCTAGTAATCATTTCAGCTTAAAGGTAACTAAAGACACATAAAAACTGAATACGGTATGATCCTAGAGTGTGTTCTGAACCAGATAAAAAATAAATATAAAAGATATTATTGAGACAGTTGATGTAATTTGAATATAGACTATTGAGATAATATTGTATCAAAATCCTTGATTTTGAACATTGTACTGTGGTTACATAAGAAAATGGGCAGAGGCATTAAAAAGGGGCAAAACATCTTCAGCTTGTCACTGGTTGAAAAAATATGCATATACATATGTATATACAGACACATATATATATATATAGAGAGAGAGAGAAAAGAGTATAAATGATAAAGCAAATGGGGCAAAATAATTGGTGAATCTGTATATCTCTTGCACTATTTTGGCAATTTCCTTTATGCTTGAATTATATTAAAATAAAAAGTTTTAAAGCCCACATGCCAACAAACTCCCCAAAAACATTGAATTTAATCAAGAACATGCCAAGGAATTAAATTTCAGAAAATGCATATACCACTTTGCTAAAGCAAAAGGAAACTACTTTATTGTAAGACCAAAGATTCTATGTAGCATAGTGAAGTTTAAAAAAAAAAAAAGGTAACACTGTACCTAACATATTTATTTCAGAAAGCTGTTTGTTCTAAAGAGTAAAAAGAAAAAGTTCAATTTCCTGAAGATGTAATCTAGTCTTATCCACACCAGGTGCAATATCCAATCTTATCCAAATAAATCAGTCCAAACATATGCCTCTAAGAGCAAGAAAGGTCAAAATTCGTACAAATTGTCCATTTCAAACAAAAAGAAAGAAAGAATGTGAAAAGTGCTCTATACAAATAAGGTGTACTTGTGTTCTGGCATAGTTAGCAATGAGATGACTTTGACATTAAAGAAAAAATTACTTAAGTTCAGCTAAATTGGCACTTTTTTTTTTAATACACAACATGCAAACAAAAACACAATAATTCTTTTTATATAGATTAAAGTGAAAAACCCAAAGTGAATTCTTTGTATATTTATTAAGGCAACAGATCAGAGGTGATTATTAAAAATTCTGAAGCAATCATAATTCCTATGTGTTATGAAGCCATAAAAGATTGGTCTGGCTCCATTTTATTTGTTTTTATCTTCTCCTGTTCCTCATGTTCTCTTCCTTTCTTTTTCTCTCAACTACCCTGCCTATGCAGGCTAACCTGCATGGCTTACCATGGCCAGGGACAGTCAGCTACAGAGGTTGCTGACCTTGTACAAGGCAGGCACAAGAAGTGGCAGATTTATTCTGACAGGGCATTTACATGAAGCAAACCATCTTTCAGAGCATCTTACTGAAAAACAGTTCCTGCTGGGAAGAGGCTGTGGGCTTCAGACTGTGAACTGCCTCCTGCTGAGCTTAAACTGCATACCTTTCGGATCAGCAGCACCATGTCAGTCTCTGACAGCTGTGTAAGGTGGATTTTGATTTACATTTGCTTTCCCCAAACCTGTATTGTCCTTGTCAAAGAAAAATTTAAATAGGTTAAGAGACTATGAGGCAGAGTCATAAATGACCAAAAAAAAAGAAAGAAAAAAAACAAAACCCCTGAAAATTTAGATTTCCTATTGGTGAGATTGTTAATCTTCCCAAAAAGACATTTGTGTTATAGGTCTCTAGTAACAAATATTTTTACCTTTCCCTGCTTATTCTACTTCCTAGGAATGCTAATAGAATACTTTCTAGGAATGCTAATAAGAGTCACAAAGTTATTTTTGTTTCAAAGAAAGGAAAATCAAAATTTAAAAGTTCAAAGAAAAATCTTTAGCATAAAATAAAATACCAGGTAAATTAACATTCCTTTTCCATTTTCTGTGTCTCAATAAAAATACCACAGTACTCGGTGAGAGGACAAAGTAAGAGCTAGGCACCGAATAAGATACTTTACATATTATTTTCTTAATGATGTGAGGTAAATATTATGGTTTTCTGAGCGCTGAGACTTGGAAAAATTAGGTAATTTACTTGAGATTATACAGCTAGGAAATGGCTCTAAAATTAGGCCTACATGAAATCTAAGTTTATACTTGCATGCCTTTCTCCTGCCTCCCTGGAATTTCTCTAAATATTTCAGTAATATAAGAATATCTTGACTTTTCAAATAAACCAGGAGGAAAATAACTCTAGAAATAAAAAGTTTGAAACGAATTTTCAGAATTTAGTATATACTGGCCTTTCAGACTCTCTGACAGACTAATCTGTATGTAATTTGACTAATTGACCAACTTGAGAAGTCATTAAAAATTAATACTTCTTACTGAAAAAGAAGTCCAGACTAATGTTAACTGTATGAATCAGTAACAAACTCATCTGTAAATGTTTTTTTAAAAAGGGTAGAAGGTGATAACAGTGTGTTTCCTCTGATGTTATAATATCTTCCTTGGTGAAAACTATGCTCTGCATTGTGATTCACTCAAGTATTTCATTCTCTGTCCAATCAGCTTTTGTATGACTCAGACTTCTTGTTACCAGCTGGGGAATAAGACATAGTAAAATTTCCTAGAAGCTTTATCCCAGCAGTCTGGTTGATAGCCAGATTCAGTAGCACATATGTTAACTTAGCCAGGAAAAATTTTCCAGGGCATCATGAAGAGAGGCCTTCGGGGAGAGCAGTGAGCCAGTGAACACAGCGGCTGAGTATTGTAAGACAGCTCTTGCCTAGACCGAAAGGCTCAGTTTGAATTCCCTGCAGGGCCATCAGTTTCACACTTCATCATCCAGAGCGGGTTGCTGTTAATAAGCCATGGGCCACCAATATGGTGAGGGCACCATTTCTGAAGAAACCTGAGTCTGTCCATCATGGGAAATGGCAGAGACATATTTCGTGCTGCCCTTGTTAAGCAAGGTTGATTATTCATTATTATTAACATGTATCTGTTGGCAAGGAACAATATGAAACATGTAATTAGATACAACATCTTGCAGCAGGTTTTCTATTCAGGCAGGACTCTATTCTCTGTAGAGGGGAAAATAAGGGAGAAAAAGATCCAGTTTTAAAGTCTGAGTATTACATATTTATATGAAGAGCACCGCTGATTTAAAATTCATTCTGACCTAACAGAAAACAGCTTTTCTGGAACGTCTTTGAAAAGCTAACCAGTACTAACTGAACATTAGGGAGATAACTGCAATTCTTTCCCTGTCAGTGGCCCTAGAATTTGGTGGCAAATTTTGGTAAAAATAAATTCCCTCAAACTACTTACTTCCTTCAACATTTTGGTTTATATTGGACAAAAAGAAAAGAAAAACTTGTGATAATATTCTGTTTCATCTCAAATTCATGTCATAGACACTAGTTATTGTCATAGATACTAAGTTTCTTTCTAAAGAGTCACTACCTTTACCTTCATTTCACAATAAATATAGGGCTTCTCCGATGACTCAGTGATAGAGAATCTGCCTGCAACACTGGAGACTTGCAGGAGATGCAGGTTCAATCCCTGGGTCAGGAAGATCTCCTGGAGAAGGAAATGGCAACCCACTCCAGTATTCTTGCCTGGGAAATCCTATTAGCATAGGGGCCTGGTGGGTTATAGTCCATGAGGTCACAAGAGTCAGACATGACTGAGCAAATAAACAGCAACACAATAGCAATAAATATACTTGACAAACTGCAATAATCTGACTGAGAATATTGTAGGGAAAGTGTTATACAATACTAATACTTTACTAATAGGCTAAAAATTGAGGAACATGAAATAAAAGAATTGAGAACTATAAATTTTCAAATATACTAAAAATTATAATGGTGTTTCTTTTCCAAACTATTTCATCTTTAAGACTTCTGGTGTCCTCTTGATATGATGCACTGAGAAGAAAATAATATCACTTCTGTAGTATTCCTGCTCAAAGGGCATCACCTGAATCTAATCATAAAAAAAAATCAGACATCCAGATTGAGGTGCATTCTTCACTGAAATTGGCCTGTGTTCCTTAAAAATGCAAGGAAAGACTGAGAAAGTGTTCCAGATTAAAGGATAAAGATATGACAACTAAATGCAATTGGTAATACGGGATTTTTCTGTTACTATAAAGAACATTATTGGAGCAAATGGTGAAATTCAAATAGGGCCTGTAGTTCTATATCAATGTTAATTTTCTAATTTCAATGATTATTTTTGGTTATTTAAGAAAATGTAATTGTTTTTTTCTTGTTTTCAGGAAACAGTCTGAAGTATTCAGGAGTAAATAATGGGTATCATGCCTGCAAGAATCTTAAAAAAAAGTTCAGAGAGAATGAGAGAGAGAAGGGAAAGAGAAAGAGAATAAGGCAAAATGTTAATATTGGGTAAAGGGTATCTGAGACTTCTTAGTACTATTCTTGCAATTTTTGTAAGTCTGGAAAGTATATCAAAAAGTTTAAAGAGACTATAACCAAAAACTTAGTTACAACAATTTTAATTAAAATAAAGTGACTGTAAGCTTCACATAATATATATCCCTCGATTGTTTTCACATATCATGCAGTTGCAGCTGTCATAGCTGTCACTTAAATAGTTTTTTCTCAAATTTAGCTAAACCAATGGGAAACAATGGCATGGTAATCCCAAACAGCTGATAATTTTAAAACCATTTTGTAAAGTATTATCTCACTAACTCAAACAAACAGGAAGAATAGTGTATAGCTGGAATAAATGCTATCTTGTTACTTTCTGACAGGTATTGCAAACAAAAATATTAAACAAATGAAGCCATGCTGAGGTCCTTCAAGCTTATATGAAGGAATGTGTGTTTCATGCACACACACACATATACATATATGTGTTTTTGTTGTCATTTAACACATAGTCTATAAATGGCTTATTAAAACAGCAGCTAATACTTACTGCATTCTTACTAAGCCAGTATTTTAGATAATTTTATTCTCCAAAAATAATCCTATGAAGTAGGCTCTATTGTTAATGTTAAGCTATGACTACACTACTTTCTGAAATTACATGCTATTGTCTTGGCTTCAAATGCTCTTTTTGCTCATTTCTTCCCATCAAAATCATGCCTCAGATACAAAGTTCAAATGCCAACTGCAATCAAGTGTTCCTCAATCCCACAATCAAAATTAATCACTCCCTCTTTTTAGTTTCTATAAGCCTTTCTTTATTTATTAGCATTCATTAAAAGTTTTCTAAAACTATGCATTAGACACTAAGCTATTTATACGGGGTCACAGGGAAGAAGGAGGGATTATTAACATAATTGTAGTTATATAATAAAACATTGGTGTTATTAAGAAGTCCTTGAATTTACTGGACACTTATCAATATGCCCCACAGGGTACTGCTGCTGCTGCTGCTGCTAAGTCGCTTCAGTCGTGTCCGACTCTGTGCGACCCCATAGACGGTAGCCCACCAGGCTCCCCCGTCCCTGAGATTCTCCAGGCAGGAACACTGGAGTGGGTTGCCATTTCCTTCTCCAATGCATGAAAGTGAGAAGTAAAAGTGAAGTCGCTCAGTCGTATCCGACTCTTAGCGACCCCATGGACTGCAGCCTAGCAGGCTCCTCTGCCCATGGGATTTTCCAGGCAAGAGTACTGGAGTGGGGTGCCATTGCCTTCTCCCCACAGGGTACTAATCACCCTATAAAGAAGTCATTATTAACATCTCCCTTTTGCAGATGAGGAAACTAAATCTTAGAGAAAACAATGAACTTGTAGGCATAACTGATAAATGAAAGAGCCTGGTCTGAGTTCAAAGCCTGTGCTCTTAAACTATTTACTGCCCTCAGGCTGATGGTTCAATGGAGAAAAAAACATGAATCTAAATATATTATAGCACGCAATGAAAAAGTAATGTTTTATTTAAAAAAAAAGAGGTTAAGAAAAAGCTTATAGGTAACATGAGTATTGAAAGATAAATAAATGAGAAAAAGGAGAAAGCCATTCTGAACTGGCAGTGACGGAGAGGTGTTGGGAATTCTGGGAATGTTTGGAGGGTCCATAGTCTGCATAAGGGATATTAACACTAGAAAGACAAGCATATTTATCCCTTATAGGTTAAGTACAAAATTATAGATTTGAATTTTCCCAGTAGTGTGAGATGCATAAACTTGAAATCAATTCAATATCCCTAGCTCTAAAAATGTACCAGACAAAATATATTATGTACCAAAAACATTTTTTTTAACAAGTATTTCGGTTCAGTTCAGTTGCTTAGCCTTGTCTGACTCTTTGCGACCCCGTGAACCGCCGCACACCAGGCCTCCCTGTCCATCACCAACTCCTGGAGTCCACCCAAACCCATGTCCATTGAGTCAGTGATGCCATCCAACCATCTCATCCTCTCTTGTCCCCTTCTCCTGCTGCCCCCAATCTCTCCCAGCATCAGAGTCTTTTCCAATAAGTCAGCTCTTCACATCAGGTGGCCAAATTACTGGAATTTCAGTTTCAACATCAGTCCTTCTGATGAACACCCAGGACTGATCTGCTTTAGGAAGGACTGACTGGATCTCCTTGCAGGCCAAGGGACTCTCAAGAGTCTTCTCCAACACCACAGTTCAAAAGCATCAATTCTTTGGCGCTCAGCTTTCTTTAGAGTCCAACTCTTACATCTGTACATGACCATTGGAAAAACCGTAGCCTTGGCCAGACAGACCTTTGTTGACAAAGTAATGTCTCTGGTTTTCAGCAGGCTTTTAATAAGTTGTACTTCATAATAATCCTAATACATGAAGAAAGCCACTACCATTTTAGTTTTTTTCCGTTCCAGAACAGCCGTTAGATTTGATCAGAGTTATATACACTGTGAAAATAAGTCTGACAGCAGTCTTACAGTGAGTTGGAGGAAAGCAGAAAATGAAGGTTGTGGGAACAACTATAAAGTAATATGACTCCCTAAATCGTGCTGTAGCATATTAGAGATAGACGGCCCCATAAAGATCATCCAACGAAATTTTCTTGTCCCAGAGATGAGGAAACCAAGATAAACATAGAATCCTTAAGATTATAAATAGCAGGTGTTAATAGTTAACTTTTGTCAAACAAGTAATTCTCAGGTATATGTGGGGAAATGCTGAATAGAATCTACTGAGCACAAAAGACTAAATGGAAGGCAAATATAAGAAACAGAACACAGAAAGAACAGCTATACCTGCGTTGAACTTTTAAGAGCTGCCTGAGCTTCATGTTCAATACAATTTTCCGCTCTGAAGTTAAGTTAAAATGGAATTTTACACAAGTTCCCCCCTCTTTCCCAGCAGTCTCTGTCACACCTGTAAAAATGATATGGATAAACAAATCTGTTTTCCAGTTGTAAAAGTTACATATACATACCAATGGCAGAAAATTTGAAAAACCAGTCAACCAAAAATAAACCAAACAAATGAGAGAATCAACTATAAAATTTGCCAGCCAAAAGCAGCTACTCTCAACAATTTGGCTTGAAGAACTGGTAGCAATTCTGTGGATTCTGGGAAGAAAAAACAGCAGTTGTAAAGGTACAGAGCCAAGAAATCATACAGGGCCTTTCAAAGATCTGAAAATAGCAAATTGGAATACAGATCTGGGGAAGACATAGAGATAGTGGAAGATGACACAACAGATAATAAACTGCAACTTCCAGTTATGGATTCATAATGTGGTTACCAATGATATGTTAATTGTACCCATCCATTACTGTCTGCTTCCTTCACCAATAGACTTAGTCCACTAAGACTGGTCCTCTGTGGCTCTCTGTCCTCATGTCAGGGAGTGACACAGTTGGCCATGTATAGTGTAGATATCGGAGAAGTCAATGGCACCCCACTCCAGTACTCTTGCCTGGAAAATCCCATGGACAGAGGACCCTGGTGAGCTGCAGTCCATGGGGTCGCTGAGGGTCAGACATGACTAAACTACTTCACTTTCACTTTTCACTTTCATGCATTGGAGAAGGAAATGGCAACCCACTCCAGTGTTCTTGCCTGCAGAATCCCAGGGACGGGGGAGCCTGGTGGGCTGCCGTCTATGGGGTCGCACAGAGTCGGACATGACTGAAGTGACTTAGCATAGTGTAGATATACATTTTTATTGAGATAGAATTGACACATTAACATTATATAGTTTCAGGTGTATATTGGCACCCCACTCCAGTACTCTTGCCTGGAAAATCCCATGGACAGAGGACCCTGGTGAGCTGCAGTCCATGGGGTCGCTGAGGGTCAGACATGACTAAACTACTTCACTTTCACTTTTCACTTTCATGCATTGGAGAAGGAAATGGCAACCCACTCCAGTGTTCTTGCCTGCAGAATCCCAGGGACGGGGGAGCCTGGTGGGCTGCCGTCTATGGGGTCGCACAGAGTCGGACATGACTGAAGTGACTTAGCATAGTGTAGATATACATTTTTATTGAGATAGAATTGACACATTAACATTATATTAGTTTCAGGTGTATAAACTAGTGATTCCATATTTGTGTATATTGCTAAATGATCATTCCACTAAGTCTAGTTACCATCTTTCACCATACATAGTCATAGAAAATAGTATTTTCTTGTGATGAGAACTTTTAATATACACTCTCCTAGCAACTTTCAAAAATACAATACCATATTATTAACTATAGTCACCATGCAATACATTTTACATCCCCTGACATTTATAACTGGAAGTTTGTACCTAGAATATATATTTTTAATGAGATAGAATGTGTTTTTTGAGAAGAATTAAATCTGTTCGTTACTGAAAACAGCTGAATTGACTAACTGACCTTTCAAAACATAAAATTTCTTTTTACTTAGAAATATGCAGGAAAGAGTAAAATGGGAGACATCAGTTATTACTCTCAAGAATAGAAATGTTCAGACAAATTCAGATAACCTTATCTGAAATAAAGGCATAAATCAGTTGAAAATTGAGAATCAATTTTTAAAAGTTTATGTGGGTCTGAAAGTAAAAAAAAAAAAGCAAAAAGTTCATGAATAGAAACCAGTCACTGTAAATGGCAACCTGGAACTCTGAAATGTCAATTTCACACTGCACTAAGCATATCCTTCCAAACACTACCAAACTGCTGTTTGGAAAAATATCAACACCTGATGCTACATTCCTTGGAGTAATAGGTCAGACATATTAGCCAGGTCAGGTACAAAACTGCATCCACTAGGACCTACCGCTCAGGAATCATTTTCCATCTGTTTCAGTGTTTTATCACTTTTAAATCAGATGTGTTAATTGACCTAGAAAAGCCGCTACCTCCAAACAACTCCATGGTTTGGCTCAGTACAAGTAAATGCTAAGAATATCCTAAAGAAAGCAGGTGGGGGAACTTACAGTGAGTTAGAATATTCACCTAGGATTTCAGGCTGACGGCCGAAATATATAACCTATTGCTGCAATCTGCCACTCATTACCCTCTTCAGTCAGGTGCCCACCAAGTGCTGACAGCCCCAATCTGAATCACTTATTAGGTGGTAACAATTATTCAGGGGAGAGCTGACTATTTTCCATATGAGAAGTTCTTTGGGGAAAATACTTGCAATCTGGCCTCAGGAAGTGAAGGCAAAGATACTTCCAGTCTGACAACAAAGCAATAGAATATGTTGCTGTCTTACTCAGAACCTCTGGGGAATTTTCTCCCTCAAGGAGACTGGGGCTCTGGGGTACCCAGCACTACCCAGACCCTCCCTGACATGAGTAAATGAGGTCTGTCAGTGACATGCAAGTAAAGAACAACTCCAGAAATAGAATTTTCAAACTTAAGGAGATATAAATGAGGGTGATAAAGCACACAGACACGGAAAAAGGTGACTTAGATTTAAGGCACACAAAAAGGCCAAGAACCCTTAGCGAAAGTAACAGGGTGGAATTCTCTCCCTGTGCTTTTGGTCAAGCTTCTTTCCCTGGTGTGTGTGCAAATTGCTACACACCCCAGAAACAAACGGCAAACAGGCCAGCTAGCTGTCCATTGCACTGAAATACCAGGTTTCCATTATATCATCAACAAATGGCAGTCAAGGAGTCGTCCATAAAAATGCTTTAGCCCTTAAGTGAAAGACAGCTGGCAGAGTCAAAGGTTTGCAGAATCATGAAGCCAGATAAACACGGCTTCGTATTCAATAAATATAGTAAATTTACTGTAGCCTTCTCACAGAGAAAGATTGTTTATTCTGCCCTTTTAATAGATAAGTTATTGGTCTCCAGTACTCATACTCTAGAATGTCACTTATAATGTCCAGAGGACCAGAAAACTAGTAGATTGTATCAGTACTGCCTCTGTTTTTCTCTAGAAAGTTCATTTTTAGGAATTAACAAATAAGCATATAAAGAGATACATAAAATTATTGTTATTTTCCCTTAAGAGTTCTGAAATCATTAAAAAGATTTTGAAATCAAGAGAATTCAAATTCAACCATCCCACTTCATCCCTCCAAAAAAAGCTCCACAAAATTGGCTTTTATTACAAGACAGAAAAGGCATAAATTATGACATTAAAGGCTGTCAGTGAGTTGATTCCTCTTAACCAATCATCCACAGTTGGCATTACTTCATAAAACTATTTTTTGACATTCACTTGAAATTCCCTTTCCATACCCATTCTCTCTAGTCTTGTTAATGCTATTCCCTCTCAGTAAAATACTTCACATTCTTCTTTCTTTTAATCTAAAGTTTACTCTGTTTCAAGGCCAAATTCAAGAACTGCCTGACCTGCTTGACACCTTTCCCAACCGAAAATCAGCATCCTTCTTTTCTGGCCTTTTCCAACACCTACTGTTCAGTCTTTCCAATTCAGTAATCTTTCACTGCAGAAATTATGTTCCTAAAATGTAATATAGTTGGCAAGACCCAGGTGGTAAGATCAAAGTCTCATAGAAACAGGGTATTAAGAAAAAAAAAATTCTTTTAGATCTGTTTTCCTTGAAAAGAAAGTTCTGAAAGTCGTCTGTTCCAAAGCATGTAGATTTACTGGAGCTATCTCCTCATGTGGGCTTCCAAATAGGAAATCCTGCTACTGAAGTTGACTCTCCAAGTTCAATGTCAGGAGGCTGCTATCTTCTTGAGGCAGCCCATACTGACTTAGAACACTGTTTTCTACATGAATTTTCCCTTGTTTTTTTCTTTGTTTCTTTCTTGGTCTCTCTCTCTCTTTCTTCCATTCTTCTTTGCAAATCTTAGCAAAATTCTTGTTCTATTAACTGACCAAATTACTAGGCTACACAAGAGTTTTCTGGACTGGTATTCTTCATAGAGTGAAGGTAGAGAACACACAGGCTTCACAGAGGGGGATGTACTAAATCGATCATGCTCTGTTGTTTCAGTTCAGTCAGTTCAGTCGCGCAGTCGTGTCC
>SJXQ01004376.1:0-33332 GCA_006408695.1 Aepyceros melampus | reverse complement strand
AGAGGAGCAGGCTCTAGCAGGTAATTAGGACAACAGAGTTACAGACCCAGTGTCCGACGCACATTGCCAAGCTGTCTTACAGACACCTGAGAGAGAAAGCTGACTGCATGATGAGCAGACGGCTGCCACGCCATAAACTCTTCCATCTGGAGCAGCACTGAGTTCATGGCAGTTTCCAAGAACTGGCCTTAAAAGAGAATGGGATTAACATGACTGCTTATAACAATTACATCTTTGTGGGTATCAAGATCACTGTAGTTTGTCCTGCCCATCTCTGTAAACAGGCAAGTACAACTGTCTGCAAAGAGATGCTATAGATCCACGACAACAGCTCCCTGTGAAGACAGGGCCCTATCAGCATGAAGTTATAGATCTTCATCCATGATCACACAGAAATGGAATGATGTTCTGACAAGTGGGGATTTATAAGCAGCTTTCGGCAGGAAAAAGCTCTTTGCAGGAAAGTGCTCTCTGCAGGAGGGCCCTTTGTCTTGTCACTAACCTTAAACCAGGCACCTCCACGCTCTAGCACATCCTTCATATCTCTTGATCACACAACACCTGGCCAAACTAGTTGGTTCTTTTCTCTAGATCAAAGAAGCAGAAATGAAGGATAAGTTATTAACAAATGACCAGATCTCTTCCTTAGCTTCCCTTCCTTCAGTCACCTGGGGGAACAACAACCTGCATGAACAAGAGAGCCTCTAGAGAAAAATCACAAGAAGTCAATGAGCCTGCATGCAGTGGGGAGAGGTGATGATTCTGACTCCTCATCTCAATCATTAACTGGGATGATGTCTCTTTTTCCTTTTAAAAACTTTCATGGCTAAGCAGAATCTTCGGGGGTGGTTTTGGGGGGGGGGGACACTGAGTCTACCATCTCTGCAGATTGCCAGCATTCTGCTTAAAAGCAACTTTCCTCCCTACCAACATTTGTCTCTTTGCCTGTAGTATCAATTTCTGAGTAGCGAGTGGCTGGACCTGATTCAGTAACAATCTGCTCTTTGACTTGTGTGACAGACGGAAATGAAGTGAGAGGGACGGTTTCTGCTAGTGAGCTTTGGGCAGAGTACTTGATCTCTTTGAGCCTTGGCATCTTTACATGCAAAATTTAAGTAATTATGTCCATGACAGAGTCTGTGGGAATTGAATGACACTGTTTAAAAGAATGGAGAGGGAGCATAGTATAGTGGTTAAAGCAAATACTTGGGAGCCAGATGGAGTTCAAATCCCAGCCTTGATACTTGAAAGCTGTGTGACTTAAAGGTAAGTTGCTAAACCTCTCTGCATCACATCCCTTCTCTATGAAGTGATCATAGTAATAGCATTTTCCTTATAGGTGTGTTGAGATGCTGAGGTGAGTTCTTGTATGTCAAGCACTGTCCTAGACTGCCTGACACAGAATCTGTGCTATATGAGAGTTGCTCTTATTATTTGTTCTCACAATACTTAATGCAGAGCCTGTTCATAGCTGGAATTTAGTAAATGGTGGTTTTTTTTCTCTTGCCCAGGTGCCCTAAGGAGTTGATAGTACCCCCTTTCCCTTCTTCTAGCACTATTACCCTTCCTCCCAATCCTATCACAGTCTGTTCGTTATACCCAGTAAAAATCCCAAAGGAAAGACTTCTTTCGGAAAAATAAGGTGAGTCAGAAATGAACTCTGATTTCTGGGTTCTGCACTGTCACAAATCTGCCCCAGACGTGTTACCTGCCAATGCCCACTGCCCTCTTCTCCTGGAAAGCACCACTTTTCGTGTCTCTTCTTCAATCCAGGAAGCTGAATTAGGCTATTCTCTGCTCACAGATGGGCCTAGGAATGAGACAATTCAGAGGCCGGCCAGAACTCTAGAATAGGTCTGCTGGGAACAGATGCACTGAGATTTCACCTCTCAAGATTTGGAACCAGTCGTATAGAAAGAACCTGTCCTCACCCTGATAGCCAAACAAGACAAAGACAACCACCAAAAAAGAAAATTCTAGGCCAATATCTTTGAGGAAAAGAGATGAAAAATTCTTGACAAAATATTAGCAAATGAAATCCAGCAATACATAAAAAAGATCATACACCACAACCAAGTATGATTCATCCCAAGTTCACAAGAATGGTTCAATACACAAATCAATGCAATACACTACATAAAGAAGAGATTAAAAAAGAAAAAAAACCCAAGAATCTGCTAGTTTGAAGTGTAGAAAGACAGCTGAGGCAATCTGTGAGGACTAGCTGGGTTGTGTTAGTGGTGGAGAACTTGAATGAAGACCCCAGGGCTGGGACAGCAATGTGCAGGCTCTGAGACACAGAAGTATTGGCATCTGTGACCCTCTATCTAGCTTACCTGTTCCAGGTATGTTCCAATATCCAACCTCTCTTATTTTAGTAGACTAAAGGAGCAAAAACCTTCTTGCAGCCAAAAGACTCGACATAAAAGAATTTGAGGAGTCATGTAAAAGACTCTATGTAAAAGTTTCTTGCAGCCAAAAGACTCCATGTAAAATAAATTTGAGGGCTTCAAAGCAAACCTGCTGAGACACGACCTGAGGGGATTTAGCACTGGGAGGAAGAGATGAAGGCTCTGTGCAGTACTCTGATTCCTTCTAAGCAACTTTTAAGATATCAACTTGTAAAGTCAAGTTTTTCCAAAAGAGATAATCAGCAATTTCCCAGGCGATAACATTGAGATGGTGACTGTGAAGGAACAATTCTGTAGATGGCTCAGGTCATATCTGTGCCCAGATACTGCTGATGAATGACAGGCATACTAAAGACAGTGTCTGAGTACCTTTCCTTTACTCAGCGTTGTGGGGACTAACGACCTCTTTTCCTGGGTGATGGAGTCCCTTTGATTCATGGTCTTGATTCATGGAAGAGTAGTAAGGAGACTCCCCCTCCATTAAAATGGAAGGGCCTTATGGTTTCTTGGGCTTCCCTGGTGGCTCAGCTGGTAAAGAATCCTCCTGCAATGCAGGAGACCTGGGTTTGATCCCTGGGTTGGGAAGATCCCCTGGAGAATGGAATGGCTACCCAGTCCAGTATTTTGGCCTGGAGAATTCCATGGGGTCATAAAGAATCAGACATGACTGAGTGACTTTCACTTTATGGTTTCTTGGAAGCATTAGGGTCTAGTTGGGTTTGGATCTCAGCTCTATTACTCATGGCTAGGCATGTTACTTATTTGTGTAAACCTTGGTGTCCTCATCTGTCAGTTGGTGATAGAAAGATCTTCCATTTAAGGTTCTTGCGAAAATTAAATGAAAATTATTTTGAAAGTAAAGTGCTTAGTAAATCACAGGTAGTGTAATAAGGTTGTCTAAGGTCCAGGAGGCCATATAAGGGAGAAGACAGTTTCATAGTTAATAATTAAACAACCCTGGGTTGGACTAATTATGAGCATAAAAGTGTTAACATAAGATGTGTTTACAAGGTTAACCTGACATTGTTCCTTTGGAATAAACAGATGTTATGATTATACAGTTGGTGAAGAAATAAAAGCACAGAACTGATCATTGCAGATCTGGCACTAGAATTTTAAGAACTGGCTGTGTTTCCCTGTCTCTATTCTACTACATTCCTGCTAATGTGGCAGTGCCATTTCACCCATTTTTTGTTTCAGAGCACTAGCCCTTGTGCTACGAATTGACTGAGCATCTCTGAACCTTGGGTTGTCTAGGCACCAGAGCTGAATCTACCTAAGGCGGCCTACAACCTCTTGAAGGCCCGACCCTGACTTTTAGGATATGCTATCAATGGCAGATGTACATCATGGACAGATAGACAGATGGACAGAGGACACATGTACATCCATTCAGGCTTTGGCCCTCCTCATGTGTCCAGCCAAAAAGAAACTGAGAAGCCTGCCTGGGTGATCTGAACAGTTGTCCGTAACAAATTGGATGGAGATGGGGTTTCTGACAACCGGGAATAAATCCAGCAGCTGACTCAGATGGAAAGGCTGCCAAGTGTGTAATGGCCAGTCATCATTCTTGTCTTCCTGTACAGCCTTAAAAAGATGAATCGCTCCAGGCTGTCTGGCTCTCCTGCGAGGTGTCCACTTGGGTATGCCCCAGTGTCCCATTCTGTTCTCCACTCTCAGATTCCCTCATTGACTCTGCAACACACGTGAGCTCTTTCTCTGGGTTCAATTTCATCAGAAGGAAGAAGATGAGAGGGAGGAAGAAAAGCCTGCACCTTGGCATATTCCATGTTCTTTTTCAAAGAACAGGAGAATATGGATATATTTCTGGCTTTAGATCTGTCTTATCAATTACCAATGAAACTTTACATAAGTAAATTATTTGACTCTTTTCCAAGCTCACTCAAGGGACTCTGGTGGGATTCAGTTCCTCATAGGTTGCTGGACTGAGGGCCTCAGCTCCCACTGGTTATTGGCTGGAGTCCTCCTTTAGTTCTTGGCCATGTCATCCTCTCTGCAAAGCAGCTGACAATATGGTGACTGGCTTCCAACAGTGAGCCAGTGAAAGAGGAAGAGCAGGAAGTAAGACGGGAAGCCACAGTCTTATTTGCAACCTAATCTTGAAAGTGCCATCTACTCATTTCTGCTGTATCCTCTGCATTAGAAGATATATAGTTAGAAGTCCTTATGTCCAGCTCACCATTAAGGAGAGGGGATTACACAAGGGAGGCCATCCTGTAGGCTGTGGACCACTGACGGGAGTGATTGTTTTTCCAATGTTTAATTTTTTTTAGAGCAATTTTACTTTCATGGCAAAATCATTTTCCATATGCTCCCTGCTCCATATTGGTTTTTTTTTTTAATTTTAATACTAATTGCTTCCTTTTTTTTTTTCCCTTCATCACAAATTGTTTTCAAGGAGAGCTCTGTAGCCCATGTAACCCTGTCCCTGACTTCCTTTAGGGCCTCCAACAATTCTGACATCTAAATTTAGGAACGCCAATTGTTCACTGTGTTAAAACTGTTCAGTTATTGCCCAGTTGGCTTTGAACCATCTAAACTTAAGGTTAAGCCCTTATCAGTTCAGTTCAGTCGCTCAGTCATGTCCAACTCTGCAACCCCATGAATTGCAGCACGCCAGGCCTCCCTGTCCATCATCAACTCCCGGAGTTCACTCACGTCCATCGAGTCAGTGATGCCATCCAGCCATCTCATCCTCTGTTGTCCCCTTCTCCTCCTTCCCCCAATCCCTCCCAGCATCAGGGTCTTTTCAAATGAGTCAACTCTTCGCATGAGGTGGTCAAAGTACTGGAATTTCAGCTTTAGCATAGTCCTTCCAATGAACACCCAGGACTGATCTCCTTTAATGGACTGGTTGGATCTCCTTGCAGTTCATGGGACTCTCAAGAGTCTTCTCCAACACCACAGTTCAAAAGCATCAATTCTTCCATGCTCAGCTTTCTTCACAGTCCAACTCTCACATCCTACATGACCACAGGAAAAACCATAGCCTTGACTAGACGGATCTTAGTCGGCAAAGTAATGTCTCTGCTTTTGAATGTGCTATCTAGGTTGGTCATAACTTTCCTTCCAAGGAGTAAGCGTCTTTTAATTTCATGGCTGTAGTCACCATCTGCAGTGATTTGGGAGCCCCCCA
Organism: Aepyceros melampus; assembly: GCA_006408695.1. Taxonomy (NCBI): domain Eukaryota; kingdom Metazoa; phylum Chordata; class Mammalia; order Artiodactyla; family Bovidae; genus Aepyceros; species Aepyceros melampus. The sequence continues at coordinate 27,764 of SJXQ01004376.1, read as the reverse complement.
AAATAAAGCCTGACACTGTTTCCACTGTTTCCCCATCTATTTGCCATGAAGTGATGGGACCAGATGCCATGATCTTAATTTTCTGAATGTAAGCGGTTATACAACTCAAATATTCACTAAAATAATTTAATATTAAGGCATTTTCCTTTATACTACATGACTCAAATATTCACCAAAATAATTTAGTATTACAGCACAGGAGATAACATATTTCCCAAGTGTTGAAGAGAGCAAAAATACCCCCAAATTACTAAATTCAGAAAAGTTAAAGGCAGTAAGGTTGATAATTACGCTATTATTTAAAGAAACAATATGAGAAAGGTTAAATAGAGGGTGAAAACTCTTATTTTGTAATCCCCAAAGTTGTGGTCCTCCTGTTAAATTGTTATATCATATAGAATTTCAGGTCAATTTCAGCCTGAAGTCTAAGTGGCAGCTTCCCAATCTGATCCATTTGAGGTTGATGTTCTCTGCTTGAAATGGAGGACCTTAGTTCAAGGTTACCTGTCATCTGGGTAATATTGGTACATGAAACCTGCCTTTCAGCCCTTCCCCCAGCCAATACTCAGCTTTGTGCTACGTGCAAATTTTTTAAACAAGTGTAACACAGTGATCCTGATTAGGAGTGGATTTTATTTAAAGCTTTGGGAGAAACTTGAAGAACAGATTCTGGAAAAATAGATGAGTAAACATTAGGGATTGGATTTTTGCTTCCTAAAAGGTAGACATGTGGACTTACACTTGAGACATATTGTCCCTTTGCTTTTAAATATCACCATGGGCCTTCTAAGCAAGCGGTATCTGGCTCAGAGGTTAAAGCATCTGCCCGCAATGCAGGAGACCTGGGTTCATCCCTGAGTCGGGAAGATCCCTTGGAGAAGGAAATGGCAGCCCACTCCAGTATTCTTGCCTGGAGAATCCCATGGACGGAGGAGCCTGGTGGGCTATAGTCCACGGGGTTGCAAAGAGTTGGACACGACTGAGCGACTTCACTTTCACTATCTACTGTTATCAGGGAAGGCTAGAACATGATCCAGAAACTAGATTTTCATGGGGATCCCAGGACTCCTGTTTGATTGTGTACATTGCATGCATTTTGGTTATATAAACTGTGTGCATCTTTCAGCCGGGCTAGTTCTCTGATGACTTCACATTTTCTGGGGAATGAGCTGTGAGTTTTCTCAGTAAATTTAACTGTAAGTTAGTGTTTGTTTGGGAGGAGTCTTGTGTGTTCTCCGTCTAGTAGCTGTTTACAGGAGACCCAAGGTTGAGAACTTGAGAACTGAGGGAAGAGCCTGCAGGCATGAGTTCCAGCTCAGCTTGGATCACTGCTTTACAGACCAGCTCTAGTGGAGGACACGAAAGCACCCCCACACACTCCCTACTTGACACCACTATCCTGTCACAATCATTCCTGGCCCACCTGACAGAACTGCTGTCTTAAATGCCTGTCAACTTGGGATATGTATAATTAGACTATTTTCTTCTGATGATATTGAGGGCCCATGTTTCTAGGGAGTGGATGGTTGCAGTGTATTTCATTATGGATGGAGTTTAACTTTTGAACAGAAAATACGGATTGGGGAAGGAGACCTTGAGCTTGGGTGATGGAAAATACTCCTACCAACTGTCTCAGTCCCTGTCTGGGTAAGCAGTTCTCTATATTCCTCTTTGTCACCTGCTCCTTGAGGCAGAGACCATGTCTGCTTTGCTTATCACTGTATCTCCACGCTATAAGCAATTTAATACATACTTGCTGAATGAATGAGTGAAAGAATGAATAAAAGCTAAAGCTGTTGACCAGAGTATGGCTAAAGATACCATCCTAAAGTAATTATATTTTAAGTTACAAGATTTCTTCCTCATTCTCATATTCTCATTCTCAAGGTTTTAAAGGAAAAACAAAAACAAATGGATCCACTTGTTCCCCATCTTTTAAGGAACAACCATTTGGGGGTCCTATTTATAGTGTGTTCTCTGTAGCTGGGTGGAAATGAGTTGGTTTTACTTTTGCATGGGGACAAGCTTTGAAAAGAGGATATCACGATTCAGTAAAACAAAAAAAGAAAGCATGTTTAGTCTTCAAATCATCTTCTATCCTTCATCATAACAAAGAGTTTGTATTTAATGCTGGATCCCGAAACAAAAGTTTGTGCAGGGGTCAACTGTCCCCCACACAAGTTGGTTCCCTTCCAGAAGCAGGCAGACCGTCAGACCCCAGGAGGGGAGATGGACTCCTGCAGGAGGGGCTTTGAGGATAGCTATTCTTCCGGAAAGTACACCATGTCTGTTTCTGGCTTGGCTTTTCAGTTTCCTGGACTCATTCTTTTGAGCAGAGGGAGCAAAGCCTAGTTAAATAGTGCAGCTCAATCAAACCCTGGTGCTGAATCCCCATTTCAAATGGTTTCAATGCACTGAACTCTCCCAGCTCTCAGAACTTTCCCTTGGTTCCCTGTGGAGGGTGGGTCTTTGAGTCCTGGGAGACTTCTCACATTCTGCTGTTCAACAGCTGTTTCCAGAGGCCTGTTATCCTCACACCCACACAAGACTGGAAATAGCAGCGTGTCCCTCCCCGAACAGTCTGTGCTTTCAAAGGCACTGTTTGCTCAGTCCTGCCTTTCCGTTTCTTTCATTTTCCTTTTTGGTAAACAAGGAATCAGGCTATTCTGCTTACGTGGTTCTAAGTTACTTTCAAAATGCTCTGACTAGGGTAAGCCATGGAATATATAAATGCAATGGATGTAAATTAGGGAAACAACCAACTTGTGATGCTTGCTTTTTTAGAAAGTGTTGACTCTTCGGGCAAAAACGATATTGTTGTGTTGATCAAGCCTGTATTGGAGACACTGGGGCTTATTTCTGAAGATTTATGGAAAAATAGCTTCCTACAATGGACGGTCTGTCTCTGACATTTGCTTTTCAAGGCTTTTTCTGTTGCCAATCCTTTCTGATTTTTAGTTTAAAAAAAATGAGATGAGTTCACAGAACATGAAATCAACCATTTTAAAGGGAACAATTTGGTATAAAGGGAACAATTTAGTATAAAGGGAACAATTTATTATAATAGTATGTTTGTAATGTAGGGCAACCACCACCTCTGTCTAGTTCCAAAATGTTTTCACCACCCACAAAGAAACTCCTGGCCATTAAGCTCTAATTCCCTATTCCTTTCTCTCCTCCCAGCCCTGAGCAACCACCATTCTGCTTTTGTCCTCTTTGTATTTACCTATTCTGGATACTGCATATAAATAGAATCATATGTTATATAATCTTTTGTGTCTGTCTTCACTCAGTGAAATGGTTCACTCATGATGTGGTACATATCAGTATTTCATTCCTTTTTATGACTAAGTAATATTTATCATATGTATACACAACATTTTATTTCTCCATTTATCTGTTGATGGACATCTGTGTTGTTTCTACCTTTTGGATATTATGACTAATCCCACTGTAAGCACTGGTGTACAAGTACCTGTTTAAGTCCCCATTTCCATTTTCCTGAATAGTTACCTAGGAGTAGAATTGCTGGGTCTTATGGTAATTCTTTGCTTCACTTTTTCAGGAATTGCCAAGCTGTTTTCCATAATGGCTGTGCCATTTTACATTCCTGCCAGTAATGCACTATGGTTCCAATTTCTTCATATCCTCACCACCACTTGTTCTCTGCCACTCTTTTGATTACACTCATCCTTGTATGTTTGAAGTGGCATCTCATTGTGGTTTTGATTTGCATTTCCCTAATGACGAATGATGTTGAATATCTTTTTAGGTATTTACTGGCTATTTGTATATCTTCTTAGGAAAAATGTCTATTCAAGTCCTTTGTCCATTTAAAAACTGAGTTGCCTTTTTTGTTGTATCTTAAGAGTTCTTTATATATTCTGGACATTAGCCTCCTTATCAGATGCGTGATTGCAAATATTTTATCCTCTCTGTAGGTTTTCCTTTCATTTTTTTGAAAACTGAAAATGTAGTTGACTTATAATGTTGTGCTGGTTTCAGGTGTACAAGAAAGTGATTCAGTTATTATGTCTCTTTCCTTTTGTAGATGCTTTTCCCTTATATTACAAAATATTGAGTATAATCCCCTGTACTAAACAGTAGGCCCTTTTTGGCCACCTATTTCATCCATAGTATATGTTAATCCCAAACTCCTAATTTATCACTGTCTGTTTTTTTCAATTTCTTGATTATGTTCTTTGATGCAAAAAAGTTGTTTTAATTTTCATGAGGTCTAATTTCACTGGTCTTTTCTTACACAAAGGCATGAAGATATGGAGGAAAGGGGCTACTTATTTCTGGGTCTAGCTGACTAGCTGTCTTATTTGACCCTCAGAATGCTGTTGGAATATGTTTGTCCTATCTGTAAAACTGCACCTATGGGTTTTGTTTCAAGATGAATTTTTTTAAGCCATCATGGTTTTATGTTTTACCTATCTTAGGTTAGAAAATTCTATTTTAAATCTAGAGCTTCTTGACTGGAATATGTCATTTAACACTGGGGCTTAGAATACATGGTTGTTTAAGAAAAGATGGAGTTGACGCCACCCAGTACTGTCTTTCGGCTTCCCTGGTGGCTCAGATGGTAAGCCTGCAATGTGGGAGACCCAGGTTCGATCACTGGGTCAGGAAGATCCCCTGGAGAAGGAAATGGCAACCCACTCCAGTAGTCTTGTCTGGAAAATCCCATGGACAGAGGAGTCTGGTAGGTTATGGTCCATGGGGTCGCAAAGAGTCAGACACGACTGGGAGACTTCAGTACTGTCTTCACTCAGACCTCCCTTATGGACTGCAACTGCCCACATGACACCTTTCCATGGGTGTCTAATAGGCAAGTTTAGAATATTCCAGATCAAACCCTTGTTTTCTATCCCACTCTTTCCATGCTCAGTCCCCTCAGTTTTCTACATGTTGGCAAATGGTGGCTTCATTCTTCAGCAGCTCATGCTACAAATATTGGATTTATCCTTGATTCTCTTGCTCTCACAGCCTCTATCAGATGATTAGCAAATTCTGCTCATTCAAAGCTTTGATCGATCTTGAGCTGGACACCTCTCCTCCAGACATAACAACCAGCTAAGCCACACCTTACTAGCCTAGGTTCTCCAAAGTGTCCTCACTAGTCTCCCTGTTCCCTCCTCAGTGTGGTCTCCACATAGAGCCAGAGGGAGCCCTTCAAAAAGAACTCTTGTCAGCTCGCTTATTTTCTGTGCTCTGGGTCCTTTTCCATCTTCCCTGTTCTAGCCCCGCAGACCTCGCGTGGTTTCCTGAGCCCTCCACTGGCTGTGTACCACTCTGTTCTGCCTGGAGCGCTGTCCCTCCACATGGCCTGAGGGCTCACCCCTCACTGCCTTTGAGGCTCTGCTCAAAGTTCCCTGGATCTGAGAGTCTGCTTGACACCCCTAAATGAGAGAGTAACTCTTCCTTCCCCACAAGTCCTCCTGCCTGCTCCCCTGCCTGCCCAGCACTACCTACCTTCTGACTCTCCTTTCTTTGGCCTTGCCTCACTTCACAAACAGCTCTTTTTATATAGCATGTAATAGATATTTATTGTTTGCCATTATTTGTTTCCTCTAACACACACACCCCCACACACACATGCACAGATTGAGATCCAACTGAACAGCTGAAGGAAGAAAAATTTTGCACTCCATGCACTTGTGTGACTTGTCAGCATCAATATAAAAACTAAAGGGACTGAAGGTATAGTTGTTTCCACTTCACAAGGACCTTGAAGGTCAGCACTGCGGTGGTGCTTCCTCTGAGTTACCGAGTTTATTAATTTTTAAGCAGGAGTGTCTTCATTCATGGGATGGGGTCCATTGTGCTCCTAATCCGCTCCCTGGGGAATCCCCAAATACACATTCATGCAATAGGCTGCACCACTCCGAAGACTCCATTGTGGATTTCCATGGAGAGTCCCAGAGGATTAAAGCAAAGTCTTAAAGCTTATGGGAGCGACCCAGCCTTGTGATCTCTCAGGCCCCCGAGGCAGCTTGGACATTAATGATCACAATTCACAAGATTCCAGGAGCTGCGATCTTATCAAATGTTAGAAAGCGTCCAACAAGACAGCAAGTCCTTTTGCTTCCTCCTTTGGTAGCACAAAGCAAACTCAGATGAGTACTTTCAGGTCTTACAACTTTTCTCTGACCCTTTTCCATTGGGGAGAAAGAGTCTGGCAGTAGTGTTTGGGGTTGGCAACATGTTCCAGGTAGAATGCTCAAAGGAGACTAGCTGGAAGTGCTGGAGAGAACTGAGTACACTATACCCATTTCACAGACTGAGAAACTAAGACCTGCAGCCCAAGTAGCTGGCTTTCCTAAACCTAGTTTTCCAAAGGTAAACGATTGCTTTTGTAAAATGTTAGCGATGCACAGTGGTTTTCAAGCATGGTCTCTGAACCAGTAGCAGCAGGAGCACCTGGGAAATGTGCTTACTAAATCCCAGATTTACTGAATCTGAAACTCTTACTGAATCTGAAACTCTGGGGCTGTGTTTAAGCAGTGCTCCAGAAGATTCTGTTGCACGCTCAAGGTGGAAAAGTGCTGATTCAGCAGCTGTTATTGGAGTCTTGCTTCATACCTTGGGATCCATTTCACTAAGTGCTGCAGCTAAGGGCTTACATCTGACATCTTCTCCCAAGGATGCTATTGGGCAACTGGTATTGCCTCCACTGGAGAGGCACACCACACACAGACACACACAAAGGGTGGCCAACGACTGATTGCTCTCGGTTACCAAGGCCCCCTTGCCCTAAGATGGGACAGACTCCCCTATGTTGTTTACATCCCAGAACTCCGCATGGGATTCAGCAGAGAGAGGGGAGTTCAGTTCAGTTCATTCGCTCAGTCGCATCTGACTCTTTGTGACCCCATGGACTGCAGCATGCCAGGCTTCCCTGTCCATCACCAACTCCTGGAATGTATTCAAACTATGTCCATCAAGTCAGTGATGTCATCCAACCATCTCATCCTCTTTGTCCCCATCTCCTCCTGCCTTCAATCTTTCCCAGCATCAGGGTCTTTACCAATGAGTCAGTTCTTCACATCAGGTGACCAAAGAATTGGAGTTTCAGCTTCAGCATCAGTCCTTCCAATGAATATTCAGGACTGATTTCATTTAAGATGGACTAGTTGGATCTCCTTGCAGTCCAAGGGACTCTCAAGAGTCTTCTCCAACATCACAGTTCAATAGCATCAATTCTTCAGCACTCAGTTTTTCTTATAGTCCAAATCTTACATCCATACATGACGACTGGAAAAACCATAGCTTTGACTAGATGAACTGTTCTCAGCATATCATGTCTCTGTTTTTTAATATTCTGTATAGGTTTGTCATAGCTTTTCTTCCAAGGAGCAAGCATCTTTTAATTTCATGGGTGCAGTCACCACCTGCAATGATTTTGGAGCCCCTCAAAATAAAGTCTCTGACTGTTTCCATTGTTTTCCCATCTATTTGCCATGAAGGGATGGGACCGAATGCCATGATCTTAGTTTTCTGAATGTTGAGTTTTAAGCCATTTTTTCCAGTCTCCTCTTTCACTTTCATAAACAGGCTCTTTGGTTCTTCACTTTCTACCATAAGGGTGGTCTTATCTGCATATCTGAGGTTATTGATATTTCTCCCAGCAATCTTGATTCTAACTTGTGCTTAATTCAACCTGGCATTTCACATGATGTACTCTGCATATAAGTTTAATATGCAGGGTGACAATATACAGCCTTGATGTGCTCCTTTCCCTATTTGGAGGCAGTCTGTTGTTCCATACCCAGTTCTAACTGTTGCTTCTTGACTTGCATACAGGTTTCTCAAGAGTCAGGTCAGGTGGTCTGGTATTCCCATCTCTTGAAGAATTTTCCACAGTTTGTTGTGATCCACACAGTCTAAGGCTTTGGTATAGTCAATAAAACAGAAGTAGATGTTTTTCTGGAACTCTCTTGCTTTTTTGATGATCCAGTGGATGTTGGCAATTTGCTCTCTGGTTCCTATGCCTTTTCTAATCCAACTTGAACATCTGGAAGTTCACAGTTCATGTACTATTGAAGCCTGGCTTGGAGAATTTTGAACATTACTTTGCTAGTGTGTGAGATGAGTGCAATTGTGTGGTAGTTTGAGCATTCTTTGGCATTGTCTTTCTTTGGGATTGGAATGAAAACTGTCATTTTCCAGTCCTGTGGCTGAGTTTTCCATATTTGCTGGCATATTGAGTGCAGCACTTTCACAGCATCATCTTTTAGGATTTGAAATAGCTCAACTGGAATTCCATCACCTCCACTAGCTTTGTTTGTAGTCATGCTTCCTAAGGTCCACTTGACTTCACAGTCCAGTATATTTGGCTCTAGGTGAGTGATCGTGGTTATTTGGATCATGAAGATCTTTTTTGTATAGCTCTTCTGTGTATTGTTGCCGCCTCTTCTTAATATATTCTGCTTCTGTAGGACTGAAACAACTTAGCAGCAGCAGCAGTGCTTACATTCTAGTGGGTTTTTTAAATTACTATTATTTTTATTGACGTACAATTGATTTGGGCTTCCCTGGTGGCTCAGATAGGGAAAAAATCTGCCTTTAATGAGGGAGACCTAGGTTTGAACCCTGGTTGGAAAGATTCCCTGGAGAAGAAAATGGCAACCCACTCCAGTATTCTTGCTTGGAGAATCCCATGGACAGGGGAGCCTGGCAGGCTACAGTCTATGGGGTCACTCAACTGAGTGACTAACACTTTCACTTTCACTTATATTCTAGTGGGTTTTTGTTATTACTGTTATTATTTTTATTGAAGTAGAGTTGGTTTACAGTGTAGTAGTATTGGTTTTAGGTGTACAACAAAGTGATTCAGCTATGCATATATATTCTTTTTTGTATTCTTTTCTATTATAGATTATTGCAAAATATTGAGTATAGCTCCTGTGCTGTGCAGTAGGCCCTTGTTTTTTATCTATTGTATATATAGTAGTCTGTAACTGTTAATTCCAAACTCCCAGTATTTCCCTCCCACCGTCTCCCCTTTAGGAACCACAGGTTTGTTTTCTATGTCTATGAGTCTAATTATTTTGTAAGTAAGTTCATTCATATCATTTTTTTAGTTTCCACATACACCTGATATCATATATTTATCTTTGACTTAGTTCACTTACATTCCAGTGGCTGTAGAGTATTGAAAATTCTTTAGATTTTAGCTATTTTTTTTTTAAAGTTAATTTATGGCAAGAACAAGGAAGCAAAAGTTATTGAGAAAATTTCAGAAGATGGTGGAGGAGTAGGTGGACGTGGAATACATCTCTCTCCATGGATACATCAGGAATACACCCTCAGACACAGAAGTGCATGCAGGACACCAGCTGAGAGTGGACAGGAGTACCTGACCAGCAGAAAAGAATATATAGACCCACACAAAACTCGGTAGGATGAAGGAACTAGGGGGGAAAACGGGAGTTAGTAGGACTGGACCTGCCCTCAGTGGGTGGGGGAACTGAAGCAGGGGTCCAGATCCTACACCAGGGCAATTGTCTGAGTCAGAGGAGAAGCATTTAAGGCTAAGCAGGAAACAGCTGATCTATAGCAACCTAAGTGGAATGAGAATCCTTGCCGCAGTCATACATACCCTGGACAGGGACGCAGGTCCCCTGGAAGGTGCAGCGATTGGGAGCTGGAGTTTAGGGATTGTGGAGCAATCCTAGGGTGAGGGCTGCTGTTGACTGCAGAGAGACAGATCAAGGGACTGTGAGGGAGAAGACTGTGGTGGGAAATGCCTGTGGAGGAAAGCCTGGCAGCCATGGAAGCAAGGCGATACTGCTGAGTCACATGTAGGGTGTGGAACCATCACCATAGCCTCTCTCCTCCCAACACAAACAGCGTTGGCAGCTGAACAGTAGAGAGGCTGGCCCATCAAATGCCTGAGGCACTGAACTACAGAGTAGGAGCCCACCCAGGGTGCTCCTTTAAGTGACCGATGTGCTGATCTACACAGGAGGACCCCAGGCAAGGAAGCCCTCTAAGTGTCTGAATGGGTGGAGTTACAGAGAAAGACTGGCCAAAGAGGCCTCCTGATCACCAGCTACAAGAGGCTCAAGAAAAGACTGAAAGGGCCATAACTCCTGCGACAGAGGCAGCCCATGTCCCTGCACACTTGGCGCCGCCAGGGTCCCCTCAAGCCAAGCAGCTGTACTACCTTCATGCTCAACTCTCACTGGGGGAGAGCTGGACAGGCAAAAAAAACCTTGCGCCTATGTGCACAGGGTCGCTTCGGTAGTGTCCGACTCATTGCGACCCTGTGAACTCTGGACTGCCAGGCTTCTCTGTCAGGGAGGTGGATTCTCCAGGCAAGAATACTGGAGTGTATGGGACAATACTGGTTGCGATACCCTTCTAGAGCACTATATTTCCTGCTGCCCTAGCCGCCAACTCCCCAGAGTACCTGGTGCTGCCAGAACCCCTGAGACTCAAGCAGCTGCACCACCTCCACACCTGGCCCTCACAGGGGCAAACCCAAGTCCTCCAGGGCAGCCCCAGGAGCAAACCCCAGTGGACAACCCATATCCAGAGGTGGAAATAAAATCACAATGGAAACCCAGGGGCAGTGTGACTAAGGAAGAAGACCTAAAACTCTCCCACAAGCTGTACAGCTGCAGACTAAATACACACAATCAACTAAGCAGACTGTGTCTGTGGAATATGTAAAAGGTCATGAGAGCTCAGACAAAAGAAAATGCACTAGTTCTGACAGCTGTGAACATTGGAGGCAAAAACACAAAGGAGTAGCATCAGATTACAATCTGAGCTGCCCTCACAGCAGATCCAGAGATCAGCACAGTGTTAGAGGGCATCATAGGGAGGTGAAATGGACTGTGACTCCCAGCGACGGAAACAACTCTGACAGCAGTGACTCAAGAAAAAACATTTATTATTTTATGTTTTGACATGTTCTGTAGATTATTTTGGATTTTTTTTCCTCCCCCTACCCACCCCCTCGCCCCACTGTAGTTGTCAGTTTTATTAGCACTACAAAATCTAACTAAGCTTTTGAGCTTTTTTCTTCTTCTTTTTTTTCTCAGTCACACTCTTTATTGTTGTTATAAACATCTGCCTCTATTTTGGGCTTTTGCAGTCTGGAAAGTTTTTTTTCCCTCTCTCTCTTTTTTATTTTTAATTTTTTAAACCTATTATTATTTTTTCTACATGTATTCCTTTGCTTTTCCTACAGTTCTTTTCCCTTTGCAGTTACTCTTAATATACATAACTCTTCTTTATCTACTACTATTTAACTTTGTATATCTTTCTTTCTTTTCTTTTTTTCCTTTCAGTTCACTTCAGTCGCTCAGTTGTATCCGACTCTTTGCGACCCCATGAACCGGAGCACGCCAGGCCTCCCTGTCCATCACCAACTCCCAGAGTCCACCCAAACCCATGTCCATTGAGTCAATGATGCCATCCAACCATCTCATCCTCTGTCATCCCCTTCTTCTCCTGCCCTCAATCTTTCCCAGCATCAGGATCTTTTCCAATGAGTCAGCTCTTTGCATCAGATGGCCAAAGTATTGGAGTTTCAGCTTCAGCATCAGTCCTTCCAATGAACACCCAGGACTGATCTCCTTTAGAATGGACTGGTTGGATCTCCTTGCAGTCCAAGGGACTCTCAAGAGTCTTCTCCAACACCACAGTTCAAAAGCATCAATTCTTCGGCACTTAGCTTTCTTTATAGTCCAACTGTCACATCCATACATGACCACTAGAAAAACGTTAGCCTTGACTAGATGGACCTTTGTTGGCAAAGTAATGTCTCTGCTTTTGAATATGCTATCTAGGTTGCTCATAACTTTCCTTCCAAGGAGTAAGCGTCTTTTAATTTCATGGCTGCAATCACCATCTGCAGTGATTTTGGAGCCCAGAAAAATAAAGTATGACACTGTTTCCACTGTTTCCCCATCTATCTGCCATGAAGTGATGGGGACCAGATGCCATGATCTTCGTTTTCTGAATGTTGAGCTTTAAGCCAACTTTTTCACTCTCCTCTTTCACTTTCATCAAGAGGCTCTTTAGTTCCTCTTCACTTTCTGCCATAAGGGTGGTGTCATCTGCATATCTGAGGTTATTGATATTTCTCCCTGCAATCTTGATTCCAACTTGTGCTTCTTCCAGTACTTTTAATTTCATGGCTGCAGTCACCATCTGCAGTGATTTTGGAGCCCAGAAAAATAAAGTCAGCCACTGTTTCCACATCTATCTGCCATGAAGTGATAGGACCAGATGCCATGATCTTCGTTTTCTGAATGTTGAGCTTTAAGCCAACTTTTTCACTCTCCTCTTTCACTTTCATCAAGAGGCTCTTTAGTTCTTCTTCACTCTCTGCCATAAGGGTGGTGTCATCTGCATATCTGAGGTTATTGATATTTCTCCTGGCAATCTTGGTTCCAGCTTGTGCTTCCTCTAACCCAGCATTTCTCCTGAGGTACTCTGCATGTAACTTAAATAAGCAGGGTGACAATATACAGCCTTGACGTACCCCTTTTCCTATTTGGAACCAGTCTGTTGTTCCATGTCCAGTTCTAACTGTTGTTTCCTGACCTGCATACAGGTTTCTCAAGAGGCAGGTGAGGTGGTCTGGTATTCCCATCTCTTTCAGAATTTTCCACAGTTTATTGTGATCTACACAGCCAAAGGCTTTGGCATAGTCAAGAAAGCAGAAATAGATGTTTTCCTGGAACTCTCTTGCTTTTTCCATGATCCAGCGGATGTTGGCAATTTGATCTCTGGTTCTTCTACCTTTTCTAAAACCAGCTTGAACATCTGGGAGTTCACAGTTCACATATTGCTGAAGACTGGCTTGGAGAATTTTGAGCATTACTTTGCTAGCGTGTGAGATGAGTGCAATTGTGCGGTAGTTTGAGCATTCTTTGGCATTGCCTTTCTTTGGGATTGGAGTGAAAACTGACCGTTTTCAGTCCTGTGGCCACTGCTGAGTTTTCCAAATTTGCTGGCATATTGACTGTAGCCCTTTCACAGCATCATCTTTCAGGATTTGAAATACCTCAACTGGTATTCCATCACCTCCACTAACTTTCTTCATAGTGATGCTTCCTAAGGCTCACTTGACTTCACATTCCAGAATGTCTGGCTCTAGATGAGTGATCACACTACCATGATTATCCGGGTCGTGAAGATCTTTTTGTACAGTTCTTCTGTGTATTCTTGCCACCTCTTCTTAATATCTTCTGCTTCTGTTAGGTCCCTACCGTTTCTGTCCTTTATTGTGCCCATCTTTGCATGACATGTTCCCTTGGTATCTCTAATTTTCTTGAAGAGATCTCTAGTCTTTCCCATTGTATTGTTCTCCTCTATATCTTTGCACTGATCACTGAGGAAGGCTTTCTTATCTCTCCTTGCTATTTTTTGGAACTCTGCATTCAAATGGGTATATCTTTCCTTTTCTCCTCTGCTTTTCACTTCCTTTCTTTCCCCAGCTATTTATCAGGCCTCCTCAGACAGCTATTTTGCTGTTTTGCATTTCTTTTTCTTGAGGATGGTCTTGATTCCTGTCTTCTGTACAATGTCACGAACCTCCATCCATAGTTCATCAGGCCCTCTGTCTATCAGATCTAGTCCCTTCAATCTATTTCTCACTTCCACTGTATAACCGTAAGGTTCCCTAGGCTTTTTACATATCTTAAGAATGAGATCTAGTTGGTAGAACCACTAAAGAGCATGTCATTTTTTTCAAGATAATCCTCTTCGTCTAAAAGAAAAACACTATGTTCCTTTTTCCTCCCTATTATTCTTAATTATATAATCATAGTCCTAGACAAGTATTTTTATTTCGAGGTGATGAGTCCTAACTACTGGACGGACAGCCAGGGAATTCCTTGGACTAGTTTTGAAACCACCATTATATTAAGTATGTAAAACACAATTGATGTGATTATCGCAAGGTGTACCTTTTGCATTGGAATAGAGAACACAAATTTTCCTGACATACGAATAATGGTCTGATAACTTTACAGTCACACTAGTATCTTTGTGGATATCCTGACTGTTTCAAAGCCAGGTTTTTTTTTTTTTTTTTTTTTTTTGCATGGATGGTTCCGTTTTTATTTACAAAGCATCATGAATACTATTTAAATTATACTAAAATCCCTTCCAGGGAAATTTAGTAGGGGCCGTATGTGGTTGACGTGGACCAACACCTGTCTTTATAGTTATGTGCTAAAAAGCAGGTGCTCATACGTTTATTGTGCTTCTGTTGGGCTTTTCATCTCTACCCTCTTATCTGAAAATGTTGATAATCCAAAAGATTTCATAACAACAGTACAGTTTGTGCTTTATCGCTTAGAGCAAACAAAACCTATTCCTTCACTGGGATGAATGTATTACTTTTTCAGTCTTTATTTAAGCAAACCGAGTCCAAGGCTTTCCAAAGTAAGGTATTACCACTTTCCTACTTGTCCTTCCTGCGGTGCTCACTCTCTTCTGGAAGATGGTCATCTTGCCTGCTGGATCCTTCTCTTAGGCTGGCTCTGTGTGATATGAGATCAAAGGGCTTTCATTTTCTGTATCAATTAGGCTTGATACAATGAGATCTGTCTTGTCTCAATGAGATTAAGTAGCCTCTGGAGACTAGTGACACCAGAGCAGCTGATGAGCTGATGGTTAGCATACAATTTGGTTGTCTTAATTCTTTCTAAATGGTAGTTTGTATAGTCTGACATCTTTCTTTTATGATTGCGTCTGTGGCTCATTTGTTCAGGGCAACTGTGCAGCACACCCCAGACCTGATAATCAGTGATCCGAGTTTCTCAAAAGGCTAGTGAGGCGCATCAGTTCTCTCCTAAGCTTCATGTATTTCTCATGCTAAGGGAAGGGCCAGAGTTTTTGTTTCTTTCTTTGATCTTTTTGGTACAATGTGAAGTACCAAAATATTCAATCCCAGATAATGGCACCCCACTCCAGTACTCTTGCCTGGAAAATCCCATGGAAGGAGGAGCCTGGTGGGCTACAGTCCATGGGGTCACTCAGAGTCGGACACGACTGAGCAACTTCACTTTCACTTTTCACTTGCATGCATTGGAGAAGGAAATGGCAACCCACTCCAGTGTTCTTGCCTGGAGAATCCCAGGGACGGGGGAGCCTGGTGGGCTGCCGTCTACGGGGTCACACAGAATCGGACACGACTGAAGTGACTTAGCAGCAGCAGATAAATTCTAAATCCTCTACCAGAATTTACCCCAAAGTTCCTTAAGGGAAGTGTTATTAAAAGCCTTTGCTGGGCCCCGGGAAAAGCTGTGTAAGGCTGCTGTGGGTCCTGCTATATGGACACTCTTCTGTATCTGGAAGTTTATGGTTGACATGTTCCACAGTCATACTGAACCACTTCTCTGGAGATAAGACTTGAATACCCTCACGAAAGAAAGTGCAGCCGTGTTTTTAAGGGCGTAAACAAGACACTGGTATGTATTAACAACATTCTCTCTCAGAGTATTCGCTCTGACTTCACTTTCAGAGATTTCCCAGCCAGCTGCTTCTTCAAGAAAAAAGAGGTCATCAAGTAGAAACTCCCTGAGTTTGCATTCTTCACCGTCTTCCGACTTCTCTAAGCGTACACCGCCTCTCTCCCTCTTCCTTACTATCCCAGAAGAGAAAGCTCTACCTCTTTAAGTCTCGCTCTCAGTCTGTGCCCCAGACCTCTGGCCGCCTCAGCGTCTCACGTCTTCACCCCTCCTTTCTCCTCTGGGTACACGTGCTCAAGACTCCGCCAGACGTTAGAGAAATTAAAAAAAAAAAAAAATAGCGACAGAAACAACTACCCTTTCTTTAGCTCAACTTCCTTTTTTTTCTGGGCTGATGCCTTACGTTTCACCTTTTCTTCATCATCAAATTCTTAAGAAAGACAGCATGCCTTATTTTAGGTACTGGGGCTGATTCTCTTTTTCATCCCCTGTCCTCTGATTTCTGCCCCACCCTGCTGTTCTCGCCAATCAAGGAACACCGTTCGGTTCTCCTCTTACTCGCCTCTTTCCCATTGGCCACTCAGGATTAGTCTCTCCAACAGGAAAGCATCTTCTGAGTTCTGTCTCATCTCCTTCTCTTGGTACCCCTCGTATACCCTTCTAAATGTTCTGCCTCTTCTTGTTTTCTGTCCCTCCGTTAGAAGTTCGGGTTTTCTAAGGTTTCTCATCCTTCTCTCCTCCCCTCGCTCCTCTTCCTCCTCATCCCTAGGCAATCCCATGACTTTCTTCAGCCGGAAACTTGAGCCACCAACTACTCATAGGAATTCTCCTTGAGGCACCTCAGAGTTGAGCACACAGGGAAGAACTGAGCCAGCAACCCCCTTCCATGGGAACTGCTCACACACACTTCTCCTCCCTTGCTCCATCAGGACCGCATGGTCCTCTCGGATGCCCTGGAGGGATCTGAGCCTTCTTATCTTGCTTTCTTACTTCCTCTGAGTTCTGCCTTCTTCATTCTTCATTCCATTACCTCAGTCTAGATCGGCCCTCATTGCCTCACACGTGGAAGGCTGCATCTTGGCATTTCCTGCATTATATTTCTGCAACTATATCTGATCCTATCACTGACAGGAGTAAAGACCTCCTTCCATTTCCAGCTGCCTACAAAATCTATTTGAGTCCCAGCTCCTTAGTGTGGCATACGATCTGCTTCAGATTGTGATCGAGCCTAGTTTTCTAATTACTTTCTGGTCACCCACCCCCATATGCCTTTACACACTCCAGAATGTTCCCCATCTGTGCCTTCATAGCCAGGATCAGAGTGATCCTTTTCCCTGAAATGCTCTCTCTCTCTCTCTTTTTTTTTTTCGGTCCTCTCCTCTGCCCGGAAAATCTCAATTCCTCCTTCTGCATGGGCTCCAGTGTCACCTCCCTTCTAGTGCACTGGTCTTCACTGACCACAGCTCCTACTCCAGTCCCACAACTTTCAAAACTTTAACTCTTTCTGCCTTTGGTGTTCCCAGAGCATTTTATGCACATGCATGCTAAGTCACTTCAGTCGAGTCCAACTCTTTGTGACCCCGTAGATTGATTGCAGCCCGCCAGGCTCTTCTGTCCATGGGATTCTCCAGGCAAGAGCACTGGAGTAGGTTGCCATTTCCTGCTCCAGGGGATCGTCCCGGTCCAGGGATCAAACCCATGTCTCTAATGTCTCCTGCATTGGCAGGCGGGTTCCTTACCATTTAGCTACCAGCATGCTTCCCCTTAAAGTCCTGTCTCGTCCAATGCCCTTTGTCTGTTAGTCTGTCTTCCCGCCAGGCTTCTCCAAGCCATGTTCTCCTATGCCTAGGATTCTCCCCCAGTTCCTGTTTTGTTTTTGAGATGCAATAGAAAGCCTTAGCCGCCTGCCTCAGGAAACACTGGTAGTCCTCTGTCACCACCCCTCCTATTTTCTATTCATGTTCGCTATTACAGCACTTATTATATTGATGCTATATGTTTACTTTTCCATCTCTTCCTGCTAGACTGAGAGTATCTCAGGAGCAGGGAACCTCGTCTCATTCATCGCCGTGGCCACCCAAGTGGTCAACACAGTGCCCAGAACACAGTAGGTACCAAATAAATGTTTGGCAAATAAATTGCCAAGCCTCTAAGCCTTTATTATTTGTATCTGAGTTACTTTTAGATGTCAAATGGTGCTTTTGTTTTGAACGGCTATATAAGATAACATTTTATTAAGTTCTTATTAATTTACTATGAATATTTCACCAAAGGTGATCATCGCCTGCACAGAAAATTTAAAATCCTCATTCATTAGAAAGGGTCATGTTAAGGGACTAGAAAACAACCCTGACTTGTGGGAAACTGAGCCTGAGAGAGTGCTGAATTGAAAGGAGTGAACACATAAAGTGACATACAGTGCTTGCTCAAGGCATTGGAATGCCAATAAATATGTAACATCCCACACCTGGAGTCTGTTTTTTTTTTTTTTTAAGGGAAAATATAAAAGGTAACTGAAGTTACTGGAGAAGGCAATGGCACCCCACTCCAGTACTCTTGCCTGGAGAATCCCATGGACGGAGGAGCCTGGTGGGCTGCAGTCCATGGGGTCGCTAAGAGTCAGACATGACTGAGCGACTTCACTTTCTCTTTTCACTTTCATGCACTGGAGAAGGAAATGGCAACCCACTCCAGTGTTCTTGCCTGGAGAATCCCAGGGACGAGGGAGCCTCGTGGGCTGTCGTCTATGGGGTCGCACAGAGTCGGACACGACTGAAGCGACTTAGCAGCAGCAGCAGCAGCAACTGAAGTTACATACCAAATTTATGCTAAAACCAAGATGAAAAACTGCACTGAAAATCCCCTTGGTCCCAAGAACCGTAGTGTTTCTATAAAGTGTCCTCCTACTGGTGTTTTTCTCATAATCATCAAATTACGCGACAGAAGAGAACGTGATTGTATGTGTAATCAGTTGAGGTGGGCAAGTTGGGGGAAAGTTATGGGGGAAGTGAAGATCAGAAGAATCAGCACTTCTCTCTTCCCTGGCTTCCTCTCCCCTTGTAGATTTGCACAGATAATATACACTCACTTTATAAAAATCAGTCAACAGGAAAAAGCTCCCTGGGCTATAAACTGAAACACTGATCTGAGGGAGTCTGGTTTCAGAGTTCCTATTTTCTATGGCTAACAACTGTGAGTTATTTTGTGAACTCTTCATTACCTGTAAAGCTTAGGTGCTTTAAATGATTAGTAATACTAATTAGTAATTATATTAAATGACCTCAGATTTTCTTTTAGCATGGTGAGTCCTCTCAAAGTTGGGCTCTTTCAGCCAGCTCCTTTCACTGTATTTTTCCCTTTTATTTTTTTCTTTCTTTTTCCCCCCTTGAGTTATGTTGTGCTGTGTGGTATTATGGGTATTTCCCAATATTATCAACCCATGTACATCCATTTTCACTTAGCCCATATCTTGCTTCCTACACTCTTCTAAACTTTATCTATGAATCACTCAAAATTTTACATATCTGGAAATTACACACTTACTTTTCAGAATAGAGTAACCACTCTTCCTCCCTTATTTGAAACATTTTTAACATCTCTCCTAAGCGAACTCCCCATTGCTTATGCTAGTTTATACAATTATTGTTAGCTCTTATGGTGAGCCAGGGAAAAAAAGTAATTATCAAGGCCATTTTTTCTCTTTCTTTTCTCCTTGCTCATCTTTTTTATTCTTTGCAAAGCCTGGGGGCCTGGAGCAGAGCCTGGGGGTCTGGAGTGCAGGTGGGGAGTTCTTCCATAGGAAGAAAGGTACCTGGCTGTGAGCACCTTCACACCTCATTATTATCTATTGGGCATGGCTCATTTGAAGACTGTTAGGCAGGCTGGGATTGGAGGTTGGAGGAACCAGAGTGGAAAGCGATTTGTTCACATTAGAAAAGAATCAATCGATATGGAGAGCCCCAAAGAGATGACTCAGCCCTGCAAGAAAACTGTGGGCTTGGGAGTTTTTAACAGCTGTTGAAGGATGAAGAAAGCACTCCTAGATTATTAGAATTAGGAAGCAGTGCTTCAAGTTTAAAAAGGAGAAATTCAGTTTCACCCAAAGAGATGAAATTTAGGAATTTACATAAAGAGATAGTTTAGGCTAAAATTAAAAGACACTTTCTGGCACTGAAAATGTAAGTGATTATATATTCAATATATAACACATATAAAAATATATGTATGATAAAGATATATTTAAACAGGAAATTTTAATTAGAAAAAATTCAGACAATACAAAGGGGAGTACAATGAACAATGAGTCCCCCTCCTTGCTCACACTCTTCCCTGCCCACCTCCCTTGCCAGGTCTGCTTGCTGAACAAAATCTCTGCTACTTCGTTGTTTGTTCTTTTAGAGAAATTCTATGTACTTATAAACATGTATGTGTGAGGGTTTTTTTTTTACCACCTGCACCTTACTTTCTCCACTTATCATTGTGTCTTAAAAATCTTTCCATATCAGTCCATATAGAGCTGTCTTATGCTTTGTGACTGTGGCAGAATTTAATAAGCCATTCCCTTCTGATGGACATTGAGGCTGTCTGCTTTCTTCTGCTCCTACAAAACTGTACTGCATTATAAATGAACCGAAAGAATGATGTGAAACCCTCATGAGAGGAGGGCTGGAGGCAGGGTGGGACAGAATCAACTGCTGCTCTCACGTGAGCCAAACCTCTTTAGGTTCTGATTCTTTGTGTGCCTCACTGCCATGCAAAACTAGGGGGAACATGCCGAGCGACTCCACGAGAGGGCCACATTCTGTGATTTGCCCATTAGACTGGCAGTTTTCCATGGTGTGGAGTCATTATGTAATGGTATCCCAAGTCTTACATGCAGTGGGGGAACATTTTAGGAACACACCTGAGTTCTTTGAGAAGACTACAGTGTGGAAGGAGCACTGGGTGTGGGTCAAAGGAATGTGGTTTGCGCTTCAGCTCTGCCTTTTACTTGTGTGTTCACTGAAGCCATCTTTGCACCTCTGAGCCTTTTTTTTTCTCTCCTGTAAAATGGGGATAATAGTACCAACGTTATGTTTTGAAGCTGTAATGAAGTAAGGCTTATGAAGTGATGGTATAAGCCAGTGGTTCTCAAACTTTAGACAGGTTCTGATTCAGAAAGTCTGGAGTGAAGCTTGGGAATTTACATTTCTAATAAATTCTCAGATGATGCTGATGTTGCTGGTATAAGCCATAAAGGACTGACAGGTTTTTGTTACAGTTTTTGTTATTACAGTCATTCTCCTAGAAAGAACACTATCTTTACATATCTCCTTAGAGAAATGAGAGAGGCCATGATAATCACCTTCAAATTAAAATGAACATTCTTCCAGTCAAGTACAATGAAAACCACAGAAATCTCTATAAAGAGGTTGAACTTGTTAGGGGAGGGTGGTATTAAACACATAATTTTGCACACTTTGAGTTTATTTAAATGTTCATGCACCTCTGAATTCGATGGTAAATAGCACTTGACAGGAAGTGGAAGTATAAAAATAAACAAGAAAGACTCATCTCGTGGCATTGCTGCCTTAACTGAACACAGGAAGTCCTGGAAATCTTGCAAGACTGTCTGTTCCTTCATGATGTCTAGCCCGATTTTAAGGCCCCAAATTATTTTTGGTTTTTATTAGGGAAACAGAAACAATTGGAGGGGGGAAAATACATATGTGTGCACATGAGTATGTATGTATATATATATACACACATATATATATGTATATATATATATATATATAAGAGATTTATGATAAGGCATTGGCCCCTGCAAACTTGGAGGCTGAGAAACCCAGACCCAGAACAGCCTATTGTATACTTTCAGCCTGAGTGCAAGAACCAGGAGCACCATTGGTATAAGTTCTTTCTGAGTGTGAACACAAAGGCAGGGGAAGATCAATGTCCCAACTTGAAGACAGGCAGAGAGAGAGAATTCTTTCTTATTCAACCTTTTATTCCATTCAGGCCTTCAACAGATTGGACAAGGCCCAGTCACACTGGGAGGGCCAGCTGCTTTACTCAGTCTCCCAATTCAAATATTAATCTCATCTAGAAACACCCTCACAGACACCCTCAGAAATGACATGTGACCAAATATCGAGGCACCTCATGGCCCAGTGAAGTTGACACAGACCATTAACCATCATGGTATTGTTGATGAATATCTGAAATGAGCCACTTTCAGTGTGCTTATCAGCGGGTTTCCAGTCCACAAGGCTACATCAAAACATTTGATGCTTCAAGGAAGACAAACTTCACCTGTGGCTGTGTGTATAGTCAGCTTCACATTCTAGTTGTCACACATCTTACAGCAACATATTTCAGTGGCCGATTTACAGCTCAACCTCATAAAACAAAAATTTTAGGTAATGATGGCCAGTGGCTGCCATCACCATTATTATATTTATATAGGAAAGGTGCTGCCAACAGGTCTGCCAGGATATAAATGCTGTTCAGTATTTGAATGTATGTTAAGAATAATTCAGAATCATTGATTTATTTCTGTGTAGGAATCCACACATTTGGCTTTTAACACTGAAAGGCTATCTTCTGAAAACTGCCATACACTTTCTCCCCATCCCCATCCCAACTAATAAATTCAGCCTGTGGAACAATAGACATACCACAGTACATTCCTGGGATCCCAACAGATATTTTTAAAGACAAATATTAAAATGAATGAGACAGCTATAAGAGTTTGGACGTAAATTAGGATGAATGATGAAGCAAAATTTTCAAACCATAGCACAGTAAGAGGAAAACACTGGTGTTGTATGCGAAGAATGCTTTTGTGAAGATGGCATCTTCTTCTGGTGGGTTTCCTTGCTTTCCATCTCCCTGATTTCCTTCTTGACATTGTACAGCTATTTCCTCTCTAATACAGAACTCTCCCTTACAGAATCTTTTTCCATGGCTGGCTTTCATCACTTTTTGATAGGTACCTAAATATTTCAGTTTCTTCCACTTTATTTTCCCTTAACAATAACTGCTGCCCAATCAGCTCATTCATCTTTCCCCCTGTTATAAAGTATCTGAGATATTGAATGAGTGTTTATCAAGCACCATTTGGAATCCTCTAGATTCTCTTGTTTGGCATTTTCTTAGAATCCTGGTCTCAATTTCACTTGGAAGTTTTAATTAGGTTTGTCTGATCATTTAAAATTCTTGAGTTCAAAAAAATTCATTGTGGGCTTTCTCTTGTCTTCTTGTTCTTGTCTTGCCTGATGGAGATTTTTGCATGTAAATGAAGGACAGATTTTAAAATCTAAGACTTGTTTAATAGATCATGCACATTTATCAACAATATTCAGACATGTGATTCAGAAAAGCAATACTATGCTTGGAAATCTCCACAAATTATTACAACTAATATTTATTTGCTATTTACTATGAAGTAGGTGCATGGCAAAGTTCAGCCTAGGAGTTAGGGATCTTTTTTGGGGTGGGGCATGCCACATAGCATGCAGAATCTTGGTTCTCTGACCAGGAATCAAACCTGTGCCCCCTTCAGTGAAAGCACAGAATCCTAACCATTGGACTGCCAGGGAATCCCCCAGGAATCTTATTAAGAGTTTCTTACCCTCGGTGTCCATAGCAGTGTAGCAGTACTGTTAGTCACTCAGTCGTGTCCGACTCTTTGCAGTCCCACAGACTGGAGCCTGCCAGGCTCCCCAGTCTATGGCATTCTCCAGGCAAGAATACTGGAGTGGATTACCATTCCCTTTTCCAGAGGATCTTCCCGACCCAGGGATCGAACCTGGATCTCCTGCATTGCAGGCAGATTCTTTACCATTTGAGCTATAGGGAAGACCTATTGGTGTCCACAGGTAATCTTATCAGTTCAGTTCAGTTTTTCAGTCGTGTCCAGCTCTTTGTGACCCCATGGACTGCAGCATGCCAGTCTTCCTGTCCATCACCAACTCCCAGACTTGCTCAAACTCATTTCCATTGAGTGGGTGATGCCATTCAACCATCTCATCCTCTGTCATCCCCTTCTCCCCACCTTCAATCCTTCCCAGCATCAGAGTCTTTTCTAAGGAGTCAGTTCTTCATAACAGGTGGCCAAAGTATTGGAGCTTCAGCTTCAACATCAGTCCTTCTGATGAATATTCAGGACTGATCTCCTTTAGAATCGACTGGTTGGATCTCCTTGCAGTCCAAGGGATGCTCAAGAGTCTTCTCCAACACCATAGTTCAAAACCATCAATTCTTCTGTCCTCAGCTTTCTTTATAGTCCAACTCTCACATCCATACATGACTACTGGAGAAACCATAGCTTTGACTAGATGGACCTTTGTCAGCACTCTCATAGGCAATCTCAAAATTATTATAGTTATTTGAGTTGAATTTCTGGTATTTGTAACTCAAAGAGAATTCATTTATGTAAATATGATACATGTTATTATATACACATTTGTCTTTGTGGGTGTGTAAAACAAAAGTTCCATATCCTGAGCAAGGGGAGATCAAGGAGAAAAGGTCTGTGTTCTCTCGCTCTCACACCCATTTACACTGACTGAATGTACAAATCCCTAGAAGAACCTCCTGAGAGAACAAAACAACAAGGATTGGGGCCAGGAAGCTAACTTGCAAGGATTTCATGTGCATGGCCCCATGAGAAGGACCTGACCTTAAAGACAAGAAAATCTGAAGACCGAATAGGTAAAACATAAATATGGTTTAAAGATCAAAGAATATAAAGATACCCCATGTGGTGCAGTGGTAGAGAAGGTAAAGAATCCGCCTGCCAGTGCCGGAGACACAGGAGATACAGGTTCCATCCCTGGGTCGGGAAGATCCCCTGGAGGAGGGCATGGCAACCCACTCCAGTGTTCTTGCCTGGAGAATCCCATGGACAGAGGGGACTAGTGGGCTACAAGGGGTTGCAAAGAGTCGGACACAACTGAAGCAACTTAGCACGCGTGCACAACACACACAATAAAGGGTCTCTCTCCTGTCCTACTGTTTGGCCCTCTGTTTGATCAAATCTCACCCAGTTCCTAGATTGGTAACTGTCCTTCATTTCCTGAGGACTAGTGGGCTACAAGGGGTTGCAAAGAGTCGGACACAACTGAAGCAACTTAGCACGCGTGCACACACACACACAATAAAGGGTCTCTCTCCTGTCCTACTGTTTGGCCCTCTGTTTGATCAAATCTCACCCAGTTCCTAGATTGGTAACTGTCCTTCATTTCCTGTGTCAATTTCCATAGTTTCTTCAGGCAAATACAAGCAAAGCCAAACATAGATTCTTATTGTTCATTGTTTACAAAGGTAGCATATTTTACATATCATTCTGCGCCTCTCTTTTTGTTTGTTTGTTTATCTTGGGCTTCTTTCCCTGTTGGTGTAAAGAAAGTTTCCTTATTCTTTTTTAACTGCTGCTTAATATTTCTATGGTGTGGATGTATCGTTATTTAACCATTTCTTTTGGACAGACATGAGTTGTTTCTAACCTCTGGCTAGAAATCTCTAGCTATTACAAACAATGCTACCAAGAATGACTTTGCACAAAAGTTACTTCTCACCTGTGAATATCTGCATGATTAATTCCTCCATAAGTAATTCTGAGTTTATATTTTATTTATTAATTTGGCTGCCTCAGGGGTTATTACAGCATGAGGGATCTTGTTTCCTGAACAGGGATTGAACTTGGGACCCCTGCATGGGGAGCAGGGAGTCTTAGCCACTGGCAGGGAAGTCTGGTAATTCTGAGTCTTTAGTGGCTTTTGTTATTTGAAAGTGACCACCTAGCTATCCTCTCTATGAAGATATACTCTGGTGGGAGAAGGGATGTGTGTCTATAAAGCTGCTGCTGCTGCTGCTAAGTCGCTTCAGTCATGTCTGACTCTGAGACCCCAGAGACAGCAGCTCACCAGGCTCCCCTGTCCCTGGGATTCTCCAGGCAAGAATACTGGAGTGAGTTTCCATTTCCTTCTCCAATGCATGAAAGTGAAAAGTGAAAGTGAAGTTGCTCAGTCGTGTCTGACTCTTAGCAACCCCATGCACTGCAGCCCACCAGGCTCCTCCGTCCATGGGATTTTCCAGGCAAAGTACTGGAGTGGCGTGCCATTGCCTTCTCCGGTCTATAAAGCTAGAAAGGGCTATGACACCGTAGGGCCCAGTCCACTCTGCTTTTAGAACCCCTAAGGGAGTCCAATCTATGAAGAAGAGTCACATTCCTGCCCACTTTCAGAGGAAGGATGAGTGTGGGTCCTCAAGGTTGCCAAAGAGGTGACGCTGGAGAGGAAAGAGTGGCCTGAGTGAGGTTTAAATGGGGTTTGTGGTTCAAATGGGAAGCCATGGTTGTGTTGTAAGCTGCTGGGGCTTAGGCAGCAGTTTGTAAGGGTTCGTGGCCCCAGCAGTGCAAGTGGCCCTGGCAAAGGATGGCACAAAGACGAGCGTTTTCCATGTTCTTACGTTTTCTCACTTGGAACTAACACTCTAACAAAAGCCATAGTGCTGTGACGCCTGCTGATATTTGGGTAATATATGCTTAAGAGAGGTCCTGAATAATTGAGAGATATTAATAGAGGTTTTGGCTCAGAAGGTAAAGAGTCTGCCTGCAATGCGGGAGACCTGGGTTCAATCCCTGGGTCAGGAAGATCTCTTGGAGAAGGAAATGGCAACCCACTCCAGTATTTTTGCCTGGAGAATCCCATGGATGGAGGAGCCTGGTAGGCTACAGCCCATGGGGTCGCAAAGAGTCAGACACTACTGAGCAACTTCATTTCACTGCACAGGGTAAAAGGGGATCCTCAGGTGATTCAGTGGTAAAGAATCCACCTGTCAATGCAGGAGACGCAAGAATCTCGGGTTCAGTCCCTGGGTTGGGAAGATCTCCTGGAGTAGGAAATGACAATGCACTTCAGTATTCTTACCTGGAAAATTAATGAACAGAGGAGCCTGGCAGGCTACAGACATGGGGTTGCAAAGAGCCAGAAACACCCGAGCACAAACACACACCTAGGGTGAGAAGTTAAGAGTCCTAGTTCACCCATCTCTTGATGTTAATAAATGGGAATCAACTCTGATGAGAGTTGCTGTGTATCCTTCTTAATTTTTCTATATATAATATCTGTATTTACCAATGTAAATAATGTTTTCTTATATAAATAGGATATCTCTACACATATTATTTTGTAATTGTTTTTATTTTAAATATATATTTTGGAGATTTTCCAAGTCAAAAATATAAAGATCTACTTCAATATCTCTAAATGCTGCACAGATGCCTACCATAATTGACCTGACCCATCCTGATATTTGGCTACTAGAAACAATGCTATAGAAAATGCCTTTGTACTTGTCTCTGGGCATACATGTGAGTGCTTATCAAGAACTGAAGCCTAGACAAAGAAATACTGGACTGAAGGGTATGCAGATTTAACATTCTGATGGATACTACCACATTATCTTCTCTTAAAAAGGTTTTGGTAGTTTATTCTCTTGCCAAGAATATAGGAAAAAGGCTGCCCACAATCTTACTAATAATAGATCTTATCCATCCTTTAAATTTTTGTCAATTATATTTTTAAAATCATGTTACATTGTTGACATAACTTATATTTCTTAGATTACCAGTGAGATTGAACTCCTTTCATAAAATTCATTTATATTACTTCCATAAATTGCCTGTTAATTTCTTTTGCCCATTTTTTTCTTAGGTGGCTGTTTTAATTAATTTGAAGAATTATTTTATGTTCTGTTTTCTGTTATTTATGTAGCAAGTATTTTTGTCTGCTCTCTGTCATTTAACTCTTAACTTGAATGTAACTATTAAGACTCTTTTAGTTGTCTCTTAATTTATAAGACTACCATAACAAAATACCATATGCTAGGTAGCTTATAAACAATGGAAATTTATTTCTCACAGTTCTAAAAGCTGAACCATCCAAGATCAAGGTGGAGACATGGTTGGGTGAGGGCCCACTTCCTGGTTTGTAGCTGGCACCTTCTCACTCTGCCCTTATGTGATGTAAAGGGCAAATGGTCTTTCTGGACCATCCCTTGAGTTGGCATGAACAGCGCTAATGAGGGCTTTGCACTGGTGACCTAGTCACCTCCCAAAGGCCCAACACTCATCTTTGGGGATTGGATTTCTACATATGAATTTGGGGAGGACCCAAGCATTCAGATTACTTAACATTCCATACCTGGCTCTCCAAAATTCATGTCCTCCTCACATGCAGAATGCATTCATTCCATTTCAACAACCCAGAAGTCTTGTCTCAGCATCAACTCAAAAGTCTAAGTCCAGGGACTTCCCTGGAATGCCAGCTGTTT
>SJXQ01004375.1:0-111911 GCA_006408695.1 Aepyceros melampus | reverse complement strand
GGAACTTGGTGGGCTGCAGTCCATGGGGGTTGCAAAAGTTGGACACTGAGTGACTAAGCACATACACTATTGTAAGATAAACCTGGGAAGACCACCTGTGTGATTGGCTCCTGGCCTTTTAGACAGATTTGGCTGCCCCCAGCAAATAGAATAAGGTGATGGCAGCCCACTCCAATGCTCTTGCCTGGAAAATCCCATGGATGGAGGAGCCTGGTGGCTGCCGTCCACGGGGTTGCTAGGAGTTGGACACGACTGAGTGACTTCACTTTCATCTTTCACTTTCATGCATTGGAGAAGGAAATGGCAACCCACTCCAGTGTTCTTGCCTGGAGAATCCCAGGCATGGGGGAGCCTGGTGGGCTGCTGTCTATGGGGTCGCACAGAGTTGGAGATGACTGAAGCGACTTAGCAGCAGCAAATAGAATGTGTGAAATCTTTAAAGTCCAGCTGTAGAGATTGGCTTTCCACTTCCCAGTTCTTTTCAGATTGTCTCCTGTTTTCCCCTTTCAGCTCTCTGTTTTTCTTCTCATATCCCTCATTCTCCACCCAACCCTTTTCCTTTATATCTTGGCTCTGTGATGCACCAGGCCTCTGTGCTCCAACAGTTGATGTAGACATGTTTGCTGCATTCACTCCTGGATCTGAATAATCTTGGCTGAGCTGTGCTGAAACACTGCTGTCCTCTCACTACCCCTTGGGATGAAGCTCTCCCTACAGTCCAGTGGCCATGGTCGGGATCACACACTCATTGTTCCACAATGGAGGAAATCATCACTCCCCCAAAGGAAAACAAGTCAATGACCATTAGGTGGGACCATTCTTGTAATTTCAAATCATAATGATAAGAGTTAACATTTGTCCTTTAGGGTATTTTTTAAAATTCCTTTCTTAATAAATGAGAGTATTTATGTGGTAGGTTTTCTTTTCTCCCATTTAACAAATGAGAAAACAAAGACTGAGGGAAGGAAGGCCACACTGTCACTGAGCTATGGGGACAGGATTGGAGTGTCAGTCTTTTGACCCTTGGTCTGAACGGTTTTCATCCTGCTACAAATGGTACTGAAAAATGTCAGAATGGAGAGTGTACAGACTAAGATTAGTTAGTAGATTATTTGATGTGAGTAAGCATAAATCTTTAAAGAAAAACTAGACTTTATTTTTTCTTTTAGAAAAAAAAGGCAAAGTGCAGTGACTCTCACCATAATTATCTAATACATCTTCAAGTGTTAGAAAACTAAAACCACTTAGCAAGTTGGATAGTGGCAAAAGGATCAGAATTACAGGGTATTTAGAAAGAAGTGCAGCTGTAGTACCATCTCTTAATGTGTATTTCAAAGTATAGATAGTGATGGTGTAGACTGCTAAGAGTGTTTTCATTCCTGAGGTATTTATTGCAAACCTACTGTGGGCAAGACATTTGCCTTGACATGTGAGACCCTGTAGCATCCACGGTTTGTAGAATAGTGCAGCCTGAAGTATCCTTTGAGGACTCCTCCAAGAAATGCTCTGGGAAACATTTTGTATTTAATGTGGAGATGTATGGAGAACATCACGGGCCACATCACGCTGTTCTTCAGTCACTCAGTTGTGTCTGACTCTTTTCGACCCCATGGACTGCAGCACACCAGGCTTCCCTGTCTGTCACCATCTCCTGGAGTTTGCTTAAAGTCATGTCCATTGAGTTGGTGATGCTATCTAACCATTGCATCCTCTGTCATCCCCTTCTCCTCCTGCCTTCTGTCTTTCTCAGAATCAGGGTCTTTCTCAATGAACTGGCTCTTCACATCAGGTGGCCAAAGTATTGGAGCTTCAGCTTCAGCATAGTCCTTCCAGTGAATGTTCAAGGTTGGTTTCTTTTAGGAATGACTGGTTTGATTTCCTTGTAGTTGAAGGGACTCTCAAGAGTCTTCTCCAGCACCACCAGTTTGAAAGCATTCATTCCTCAGCACTCAGCTTTCTTTATGGTCCAGTTCTCACATCCCTACATGACCACTGGAAAAACCATAGCTTTGAGTATAGAGACCTTTGATGGCAAAGCAATGTCTCTGCTTTTTAACATGCTGTCTAGGTTTGTAATAGCTTTTCTTCCAAGGAGTAGGTGTCTCTTAATTTCATGGCTGCAGTCACTGTCTGCAGTGATTTTGGAGCCCCCCAAAATAAAGTCTTTCACTGTCTCTATTGTTTTCTCATCTCTTTGCCTTGAAGTGATGGGATTGGATGCCATGCTCTTATGTTTTTGAATGTTGAGTTTTAAGCCAGCTTTTCACTCTCCTCTTTCACTTTTATCAAGAGGCTCTTTAGTTCCTCTTCTCTTTCTGCCATAAGAGTGGTGTCATTTGCATATCTGAATTTATTGATATTTCTCCCTGCCATCTTGATTCCAGCCTGTGAGTTACCCAGCCTGGCATTTCGTATGATGTACTCTGCATAGAAGTGAAAGTAACAGGGTGACAATATACAACCTTAACACACTCCATTCCCAGTTTTGAATCAGTCTGTTGTTCCATGTTTGGTCCTAACTGTTGCTTCTTGACTGCATACAGGTTTCTCAAGAGGCAGGTAAGACAGTCTGGTATTCCCATCTCTTGTAGAATTTCCCACAGTTTGTTGTGATCCACACAGTCAAAGGCTTTAGCATAGTCAATGAAGCAGAAGAGGTTGTTTTTCTGCAATTTTCTTGCTTTTTCTATGATCCAACAGATGTTGGCAATTTGGTCTCTTGTTCCTCTGCCTTTTCTAAATCCAACTTGTACATCTGGAAGTTTTCAGTTCATGTACTATTGAAGCCTAGCTTGGAGGATTTTGAGCATGGTCTTGCTAGCATGTGAAATTAATGTAATTGTGTAGTAGTTTGAAAATTCTTTGGCATTGCCCTTCTTTGTGATTGGAATGAAAACTGACCTTTTCCAGTCCTGTGGCCACTACTGAGTTTTCCAAATTTGCTGGCATATTGAGTGCAGCACTTTAACAACATCATTTTAGGATCTGAAATAGCTCCACTGGAATTCCATCACCTCCTCTAGCTTTGTTTGTAGTGATGCTTCCTAAGGCCCACTTGACTTTGCATGCCAAGATGTCTGGTTCTAGGTGAGTGATCTCACCATAACGGTTATCTGGGTCACTAATATATTTTTTGTATGGTTCTTGTGTGTATTCTTGCCACCTCTTAATATCTTCTGCTTCTGTTAGGTCCATACTGTTTCCTTTATTGTGCCCATCTTTGCATGAAATGTTCCCTTTGTATCTCTTAATTTTCTTGAAGAAATCTCTAGTCTTTCTCATTTATTGTTTTCCTCTATTTCTTTGCACTGATTGCTGAGGAAGGCTTTCTTTATCTCTCCTTGCTGTTCTTTGAAACTCTGCATTCAGATGGGTATATCTTTCCTTTTCTCCTTTGCCTTTTTCTTCTTTTCTCAGCTATCTGTAAGGCCTCCTCAGACAACCATTTTGCCTTTTTGCATTTCTTTTTCTTGTGGATTGTTTTGATCACTGTCTCCTGTACAGTGTCGCAAACCTCTGTCCAAAGTTCTTCAGGCACTCTGTCTATCAGATGTAACTCCTTGAATCTATTTGTCACATCCACTGTATATTCATAAGGGGTTTGATTTAGGTCATACATGAATGGTCTGGTGGTTTTTCCTACCACCTTCAATTTAAGTCTGAATTTTGCAAAAACAAGAGAATGATCTCAGCTCATTTCCAAGGCAAACCATTCAATATCATAGTAATCCAAGTCTATGCCTCAACCACTATGCCAAGGAAGCTGAAGCTGAATGGTTCTATGAAGACCTACAAGACCTTCTAGAACTAATACCCCCAAAAGACGTTCTTTTCATCATAGGGGACTGGAATACAAAAGTAAGAAGTCAAGAGATACCTGGAGTATCAGGCAAGTTTGGCCTTGGGGTTCAAAATGAAGCAGGGAAAAGGCTAACAGAGATTTTCCAAGAGAACACACTGGTTATAGCAAACAACCTCTTCCAACAACACAAAGAATGACTACATATGGACATCACTAGACAGTCAATACCAAAAGCAGGTTGATTATATTCTTTGCAGCCAAAGTTGGAGGCAGCAAAAATAAGACCTGGAGGTGACTGAGGCTCAGATCATGAAGTCCTCATTGCAAAATTCAGACACCATTAGATCCCTTTTTAATGATAGAAATAGCTTTTAGATCTCAGTGTGCTGAAAAACTTCTCAGAAACTATACATCTCAGAGCCTGTTTTATTTTCTTCTTTATCATTCTTCTTATGGTTTACATTTCTTTTTTAGATTTATTTTTAATTGGAGGATAATTGCTTACATCAACATGAATCAGCCATAGTTGTTTACATTTATGCATATGGTCTTTATCCTAAAAATGAAAGGGTTCTTTTATCTTGCAGAGTAATATTAAAGTAAAGTATAGGTAAAATTCTGTATTTTGCAGAATTGCTTGGTTTTTTTTATCTTTGTTTTGATTTCCCTCATTTGCATGAGTGTATTCTGTGCTGTACTTATTCCTGAAGTGACCTTAAAGGGAACAGAAAGCACCTATAAATTAAGTTGGGGAGATATAACCTTACCAACATCTACAAAGGAAGTTTTAACAAATGGATGCAATTTAATTTTCATTTAATGATACTCATTTGCTTGGAAAAAATGTGCTATTAATAAAAGAGCAAGTATAAATAGAGAAAAAGAAGAGGATCTGGGCCTGGTTGGTCATTTCCCACAGGCTACATTTCCAGTCAATGGCCCAGAAAAGCTCCAGTGAAAAAACTGTGATTCTGCTCCTGGAAGCCTGTCAGTGCTGAGGAATTGTCGTGGCTTCCCGAAAGCATGGCTGGTTGATTGATCTCATGAGGTTGCTCAGTATAACTAATGCTTTTATTGAGCATTTTTTCAGATGGGAGGAGTATGTGGGGAAGAAGAGAAAGTTCTATCAAGAGTTTTCTCTAGAGGCTGAATAGCACAGACCCATGATTCTCAATGGGTGGTCTGATACCATCACTTTCATCTGGGAATGTGCTAGAAATGTAAGTCCTCTGGCCCCACACAGAATTACTTAATCAGAAACTCTGGGAGGGTGGCCCAGCAGTCTGTGTTTCCACAGGACCTCTAGATGATTCTTCATGTTCAGGTATGAAGAGGTTTGTAGAGGTAAAGAGTATGAACTCTGGAGTCAGACTTCCTTTGCTAGAATCCTGACACTATCACTTACTATAGCTGTGTAGCTCTGCGGCAATTGCTTGATCTCTCTATGCTTTAGTTTCCTCATCTGTAAAATGGACACAATTATAGTACTACCTTTTTTAAGTTGTTATAAGGTTTAAATTAGTGTGATACTTAGAATAGTACCTGGCACATAATAAAAGCTCAATAAGTGTTAGCATATTGTCAGGAGACATGTTGTCATGGAAAATAGGGGGATTTCTCTCTCCTGCCTCTTTTTCCATAAAAACTTCATGCATCTTTCTAGTGCAGGCATCCCTGAGGAGCAGCTACAGGCCAGAGTTGCTGGGATGGGTAGAACAGAAGATATGTTCAAGGCCCTATCTACACGTATCATTCTTGTCACCCTAGAGATAACCTTGAGTTATGGATGACTTAGCTGTCCTCCTTAGCACTGGTAAGATCCATCCTTGACCCAGGCAGCAGGAATTGATTCCTCAGTCAGTTTTGGGGAGATACCACAAGTGTCTAGGGGAACACAGAAATATTGTGAAGCTCACACAACAATCTCAGAATAATCTAAAATTAACTTTAAATGTTTAAAAACAAATTTTAGCTTTACAGGATTCTCTAAAATTATGCATGTGAGGAAGAGTCCAGATAGAACCAAATGGCTATTTGATGCTGTTAGTTGCTCAGTTGTGTCTGACTCTTTGCAGTCCATGAACTTGAGCTTGCCAGGCTCCTCGGTCCATGGAATTCTCCAGGCAAGAATACTGGAGCTGGGTTACCATTCCTTTCTCCAGGGGATCTTCCTGACCCAGGGCTTGAACCTGGGTCTCCTGCATTACAGGCAGATTCTTTGCCCTCTGAGTCACGAGGGAAGCCCTTAACCCCCTCCAAAATCTGGGGGTGACTGTTATAACATTGAAATGGATTCTTTCCCCCAAAGTTACTGCAGACACGCTCATCAACACGGCCTCAAGACTCAGTTTCCAGTTGAGGTGGGCAACTGAGATTCCCCTTCTTCCAAAGTCAGAAACTTGCCCAAGATGAAATGCAGCTTGACTGAATTAAACTGTTGTCAATAAGATGAAAAACACCAGATCAACTGGGGCTTTTTCTTCTGGCAACCCCAACAGCCAAGCTGGCTCATCGGTATGGCTGACCCACTTCATCATGCAAAAGCGGTGCTGACATGACCAGAAAAAAAGAGATTTGTTTGGGGAAAATTGTTGGAATTGGAACAAGCTGGGATTAAGCTCAGGAGCACCGAGGTTCCTGCTCTGTCTTAGCAGCCTCAGGGATCAGGCTGCTTTCTTTCTCGTTCCTTGTTGGGAGACAGAAGGAGAGGACACAGCCATACCAGGTAGGGTCAAGGTCTTTGGAGCCAATTTGTATTTTTGGATGAATGTGGGGAGTAGTCCGAAGCATGCAAACCAGTTGTGGAGACAAACCTGAAATTCTAACACCCCTCTCTTTTTCTCATGTGCCAAGCCTGAGAAATTTTAGAGGCCAAAGAGAATGAATCTTAAAGCTCTGTCCTTTGTCCAACAGCTCAAGTGGGAGCATGTACCTTGAGGCAGACAGCTGAGTGTCCTCCACGTGTTCCTTCTGCGAGGATAAGTGCTTTTCTTAACTAAGTGCATTTTTCTCCCAGCCCATTCCTCCCACCTCACCATCTCTTCTCACTGAACTTCTCAGTAAATTGGCCTGTTGCTTTGACAACAGTTGGGACGCAAAGGTGGGGGAGGGCAAAGTGAAGGACTGGAAAATACTGCATCGCTCTAGGGCAGGCCTGCTGCTGAGACCCAGGCAGGATGACAGCCAGGAGACACCTGAGGACTGCAGTCAGCAACTGAGGGTGACTCGCCCTGAGCTGGAGGGGCTTTTCTTATTCCTTCCCCTGCCCCTTGCAAGCTGCTAGGACTCTGCAAATAATGGATGGATCTCTGGGGGCTGAGCTGGTGCCTTGCCAAGAGAAAAGCATATTGATGGCAACAGGTTGAAACCTCGAGTCATGGCAAAATTTATGATAGGAGCTTATCAGCCTGAAAGAAAGAGAGTGGGGGAGGCCCAGGCGGTGTCTCTCCCCTCTGGAATGTTCTGCTTGATCCTTTTGCCACATGAAAAATGAAGTGTGGTGGACTAGAGGGGAGAGACCTTGTTATGCTTGGATGATCACACAGACTTAGATGCGGAGCCTGGTTTCAAGTCTAAGAAATACCCAGGCAATACCAGTTCAAGGGTGTAGAGATAAATAATGGCCAACTCCCATAAAAGGGTCAAACATCTGACTTCAGATAACACGTTTCCTTTCTGAGTTGAATTGCCTAGAGTTGAATGAGGGTAAGATTTGCATTCACTTATCTCTCCTTAACTCAGCTCATAACTTTCCCTGTTTTCTCCCCAGGGTGTATTAAAAACAGAGCTGCTTCCCATGAATGTGATGGTTCCCATTCAGAACTCTTACAACTTCGTCTTTTCTCTCTCATCTTGACGGGAAAAATATCTTCCACGGTTTCAAGGTCAGTTGCGAGCTATCTGGGTTTGGAAATGAAATGAAACCCTTGGAAAGCGTATCCCTCTCTTCACTCATATTTTGCTTATGTTTTGTAAGATTCAGTCATTCTCCAGCCTGTGGTCAGAGGTCAGGCAGTTGTAAATCCGCACAGGGAATTTCATTCAGGCAGTTACTTTCTATTTCTCACTCTTTCTTTGCTACAGAAAGGATTAGAAAACGTTGTTTGCTTTTGCTTTGTGTTTTGGTTTTGTGGCTCTCCAGAGCTAGGCTTCTGGCCTGAAAGAGTACTTGGAAGTGAATGTGTAAATAGCAGTGACCTGTATGCCTGGCCCACCACGCTGCTTTTGTCATTTTCAGATTCAGCAGCTGGAGTCTCTTAACACCTCAGGGGCAGAGGAGTTACCTTAAGCTTTGAGGCTGATTTCATTCCAGTCCTGACTTGGAATCCAATGTCCCTTGTCTGATCACGTTCTGACCTATGCTCTCGGTACCAAACGGGTCCTAATAATCTGCTTTAGTCCTCTTCTTGTTTATTCTCTCTGCAGCACTGGTTCTACTGGTCATTGCCTGTCCCTCCTTTGGTTTCCAGGCAACCACTTGTTTCCTGGTTCTTTTCCCACTTCTCCTCAAGTCTTCACAGCCTCCTTGGCAGGCTCTCCTCTGCTTTCCCCTGAAATGTTGACTTTTCCTAGGATTCTATCACTTGTTTTGTCTCCTTTCTGAATAATTTTATTTACACCTGTGACCTTAAGGACCAAGTCTAGGCCATGAGCTCCCAACCATTGCTACTAAGCTCCAGACCAGTTTCCAGGACTCTTTCACCATATCTCCTTATATGCTCCCTGGGAGCTGAAACTTAACACAGTCTGAAAGAACTCATTACCTTCCCCCTCAGAGTAGATCCTGTAGGCTTGCTTTTGATTGGTGGATTACCGTCCATCTCATTCCTTGGGTAGAACATCTCAGAGTCATCCTTGACTATTTCTTTTCCCACATGCACCATACCCAATCAATCACAGGTTCTTATATCTTTACTGCAAAATTTTTTCTTGAATCTTGCTTTTCATTTCCATTTTCCACATTCCCTGCTGCTACTTTGGTCTAAATTCTCACCTGTAAAGTACTATAATTCTCAAACAAGCATAAGCTCAACAAATGTTAGTTGAGAAAATGAATAAGTGAATAACCTGTCTAAATCCAGACAGACAGTTGTTAGGGTAAATGAGATACTTTATGGAAAGCATACTTAGGACAATGACCAGCACCTAGTAAGTGCTCAGTAGATATGAGTAATTATATGTAGGAAATACTTGAAAGCGTGGACTATGAACCCAGGCTGCTTGGGTTCAAATCCCAGTTCCATTTCTTTTGTATATGACCTGTGTCTCCATTTCTTCATTTGTAAAATGTGGATGATTGCAATAAGGGTGTGTGAGGAGTGAATGATTTAATTTACGTAAAGCTTTTAAGGAGCGTGCGTGTGCCTGCGCTTGCACACACACACACACACACACACACACAGCTTTTAGAATAGTGTCCAGCCTATGATAAAGCCCAATGTTAGTTGTTACTATTTTTATTTTTATTAGTTTCCTGCCTTTTGTCTTTCACAGGTCAACATGTTGGGCTTTATTAAAGGAAAAATGTATTATATGTTGCCTCATGTATGGTACCCTAAGATTACATAGAGGAAAAATCATCACCTCATTTTCACCCAGTAAAAATCATATCTACTGCTATGAAATTCATAAATGTTGACTCACTGTCTTGTAGCATTTTATTATATCTCTTTAGGAAACCCACAGTCCTGGTTGGCCTGGGACTGAGGGCCTCTACAGGATGGGGACTTTTTAGTAGGGTGAACTAGGGCATTTGGCCATGCTGGTCTTTGTTTCAAATTGAGTTCATTTTCTGCAGATCAGCTTCCAAACATGATTCCCCAAGTATATATAAGAAGTTAAAACAAAATGCATAAACCAAGGTGACAGACCTGAATGTAAGGTTGGGAATATGACAGGGAAGCCCTCACGTACCAGCTTCTCTTCTTATTCATCAAATATGCACATCCTGGGCATTTCTGGGACACATGACGGTCCTTTCCTACTGGAGAGAAGGATGTATTCTGATTTCTGGCTTTGTTCTTAAACATTGCAGCTGTCTTCAGCTTAGGCCCTGTAAAGAGGATCAAACTGAAATCCTGTTCTCATCCCCCAAGGCTTCTCCTCTCCAGAAGGACTTAGAGGCCAGGAGGCCCTGGTGGCAGCTGACCAGATCTGAGTACAGCTATTGCACTAACTCCCGGTTTGCAGAGAAGTAAAGGGGGCTGTTACTCTCCACCAAGTTTTTGTGTGTGTGTGGCCAAAGGTATCACCTTTGTTTGATGTGTTGCTATTTTGCTTTTATTCATTCACTCCTTTGCTCTATCAAACACATATGTGTTAAATACCAACTATAAAAAAGTACTAATACATATACATATAGCCACTCTTTTTTTAGATTATTTTCACATATAGGCCATTGGGGAGTATTGAGTAGAGTTCCCTGTCTATACAGTAGATCCTTATTAAGTATCTATTTTATATATAGTAGTGTGTATTTGTCAATTCCAATATGTCAGTTCCAAAGCAGATTTACTTTGATATACATCTGAAGCCAAAACAACATTGTAAATCAACCACACTCCAGTAAAATAAAAAAAGAAAGTTTTGGGAAGACTATGGAAGAGGCAGTTTTAATGTGGATGTTGAATGCAGAAAATAGAGGAAAATAATAGAAAGGGAAAGACTAGAGATCTCTTCAAGAAAATTAGAGATACCAAGGGAATATTTCATGCAAAGATAGGCACAAGAAAGAACAGAAATAGTACGGACCTAACAGAAGCAGAAGATACTAAGAAGAGGTGGCAAGAATACATAGAAGACCTATACAAAAAAGATATTAATGACCTAGATAACCATGATGATAAGATCATTCACTTAGAGCCAGACATACTGGAGTGTGAAGTCAAATGGGCTTTAGGAATCATCACTATGAACAAAGATAGTGGAGGTGATGGAATTTCAGCTGAGCTATTTCAAATCCTAAAAGATGATGCTGTTAAAGTGCTGCCACACTCAATGTGCCAGCAAATTGGGAAAACTCAGCAGTGGCCACAGGACTGGAAAGGGTCAGTTGAAGGGCAATCCCAAAGAATTTTCAAACTACCACAGAATTGCATTCATTTCACATGCTGGCAAGGTCATGCTCAAGATCCTCCAAGCTAGGCTTCAACAGTACATGAATCAAGAACTTCCAGATGTACAAACTGAATTTAGAAAAGGCAAAGGAACGAGAGATCAAATTGCCAACATCTGTTGGATCTTAGAAAAAGCAAGAAAAGTGCAGAAAAACAACTACTTCACTGGCTATGCCAAAGCCTTTGACTGTGTGGATCACAACAAACTGGAAAATTCTTCAAGAGATGGGAATACCAGACCATCTTACCTGCCTCCTGAGAAATCAGGTCAAGAATCAACAGAACCAGACAGGGAACAACAGACTGGTTCAACATTTGGAAAGGAGTGTGTCAAAGCTATATATTATTACCATGTTTATTTAACTTCTCTGCAGAGTACATCATGTGAAATGCCAGGCTGGATGAAGTACAAGCTGGAATCAAGATTGCTGGGAAGAACAGCAATAACCTCAGGTATGCAGATGACACCACCCTTATGGCAGAAAGAGAAGATGAACTGAAGAGCCTCTTGATGAAAGTGAAAGAGGAGAGTGAAAAGGCTGCTTGAAGCTCAACATTCAAAAAACTAAGATCATGCCATCCAATCCCATGACTTCATGGCATATAAATGGGGAAACAATGGAAACAGTGAAAGATTTTATTTTCTAGGGTTCCAAAATCACTGCTGAGGGTGACCACAGCCATAAAAATCAAAAGACGCTTGCCCCTTGAAAGAAAATCTATGACAAACCTAGACAGTGTATTAAAAAGTGGAGATATCACTTTGCCAACAAAGGTCCATATAGTCAAGTGAAAGTGAAAGTCCCTCAGTTGTGTCTGACTCTTTGTGACTCCGTGGACTATACAGTCCATGGAATCTTCTAGGCCAGAATACCAGAGTGGGTAGCCTTTCCCTTCTCCAGGGATCTTCCCAACCCAGGGATCGAACCCAGGTCTCCCGCATTGCAGGCGGATTCTTTACCAGCTGAGCCACAAGGGAAGCCCTGCCTATAAGCAAAGCTATGGCTTTACCAGTAGTCCTATATGGATGTGAATGGAACCATAAAAAAGGCTGAGCGCTGAAGAACTGATGCTTTTGAACTGTGGTGTTGGAGAAGACTCTTGAGAGTCCCTTGGACTGCAAGGAGATCCAACCAGTCAGTTCTAAAGAAAATCAACTCAGTGTTCATCGGAAGGACTGATACTGAAGCTCCAATACTTTGGCCACCTGATGTGAAGAACCAACTCAGTGGAAAAGATCCTGATGCTGGGAAGGACAGAAGGCAGAAGGAGAAGGGGATAACTGAGGAAGAGATGGTTGGATGGCACCACCAACTCAATGGACGTGAGTTTGACCTAGCTCCAGGAGATAGTGAAGGACAAGGATGCCTGGCATGCTGCAGTCCATGGAAACACAAAGAGTTGGACTCAACAGAGCAACTGAACAACAAAAAAATTTAAGAAGTACTAATGATAGGTGCCTGGCTTGGAGAATTTTGAGCATTGCTTTACTAGCGTGTGAGATGAGTGCAATTGTACGGTAGTTTGAGCATTCTTTGGCATTGCCTTTCTTTGGGATTGGAGTGAAACCTGACCTTTTCCAGTCCTGTGGCCACTGCTGAGTTTTCCAAATTTGCTGGCATATTGAGTGCAGCACTTTCACAGCATCATCTTTCAGGATTTGGAATAGCTCAACTGGAATTCCATCACCTCCACTAGCTTTGTTCATAGTGATGCTTTCTAAGGCCCACTTGACTTCACATTCCAGGATGTCTGGCTCTAGATGAGTGATCACACCATCATGATTATCTGGGTCATGAAGCTCTTTTTTGTACAGTTCTTCTGTGTATTCTTGCCACCTCTTCTTAATAGCTTCTGCTTCTGTTAGGTCCAACCCATTTCTGTCCTTTATCGAGCCCATCCTTGCCTGAAATGTTCCCTTGGTATCTCTGATTTTCTTGAAGAGATCTCTAGTCTTTCCCATTCTGTTCTTTTCCTCTATTTCTTTGCATTGATAACGGGAATTCCATCACCTCCACTAGCTTTGTTCGTCGTGATGCTTTCTAAGGCCCACTTGACTTCACATTCCAAGATGTCTGGCTCTAGATTAGTCAACACATCATCATGATTATCTGGGTCGTGAAGGTCTTTTTTGTACAGTTCTTCCGTGTATTCTTGCCACCTCTTCTTAATATCTTCTGCTTCTGTTAGATCCATACCATTTCTGTCCTTTATTGAGCCCATCTTTGCATGAAATGTTCCCTTGGTATCTCTGATTTTCTTGAAGACATGTCTAGTCTTTCCCATTCTGTTCTTTTCCTCTATTTTTTTGCATTGATCACTGAAGAAGTCTTTCTTATCTCTTTTTGCTATTCTTTGGAACTCTGCATTCAGATGCTTATATCTTCCCTTTTCTCCTTTGCTTTTTGCTTTTCTTCTTTTCACAGCTATTTGTAAGGCTTCCCCAGACAGCCATTTTGCTTTTTTGCATTTCTTTTCCATAGGGATGGTCTTGATCTCTGTCTCCTGTATAATGTCACAAACCTCCATCCATAGTTCATCAGACACTCTATCTATCAAATCTAGGCCCTTAAATCTATTTCTCACTTCCACTGTATAATCATAAGGGATTTGATTTAGGTCATACCTGACTGGTCTAGTGGTTTTCCCTACTTTCTTCAATTTAAGTCTGAATTTGACAATAAGGAGTTCATGATCTGAGCCACAGTCAGCTCCTGGTCTTGTTTTTGCTGACTGTGTAGAGTTTCTCCATCTTTGGCTGCAAAGAATGTAATCAGTCTGATTTCGGTGTTGACCATCCGGTGATGTCCATGTGTAGAGTCTTCTCTTGTGTTGTTGGAAGAGGGTGTTTGCTATGACCAGTGTATTTTCTTGAGAAAACTCTATTAGTCTTTGACCTGCTTCATTCTGCATTCCAAGGCCAAATTTGCCTGTTACTCCAGGTGTTTCTTGACTCCCTACTTTTGCATTTCAGTTCCCTATAATGAAAAGGACATCTTTTTTGGGTGTTAGTTCTAAAAGGTCTTATAGGTCTTCATAGAATTGTTCAGCTTCAGCTTCTTCAGTGTTACTGGTTGGGGCATAGACTTGGATTACCATGATATTGAATGGTTTGCCTTGGAAATGAACAGAGATCATTCTGTCATTTTTGAGACTGCATCCAAATACTGCATTTTGGACTCTTTTGTTGACCATAAAGGCTACTCCATTTCTTCTGAGGAAACTAAGCTATGCCCGCGGGGCAACCCAAGATGGGCGGGTCATGGTGGAGAGGTCTGACAGAATGTGGTCCACTGGATAAGGGAATGGCAAACCACTTCAGTATTCTTGCCTTGAGAACCCCATGAACAGTATGAAAAGGCAAAATGGTAGGATACTGAAAGAGGAACTCCCCAGGTCAGTATGTGCCCAATATGCTACTGGAGATCAGTGGAGAAATAACTCCAGAAAGAATGAAGGGATAGAGCCAAAGCAAAAACAATACCCAGCTGTCGATGTGACTGGTGATAGAAGCAAGGTCCAATGCTGTAAAGAGCAATATTGCATAGGAACCTGGAATGTCAGGTCCATGAATCAAGACAAATTGAAAGTGGTCAAACAAGAGATGGCAAGAGTGAACATTGACATTCTAGGAATCAGCAAACTAAAATGGACTGGAAGGGGTGAATTTAACTCAGATGACCATTATATTTACTACTGTGGGCAGGAATCCCTCAGAAGAAATGGAGTAGCCATCATGGTCAACAAAAGTGATACTCAATTCAGTTATTAGAATGCTTTTAACTTAACTATATTTGGAACAATTTAAAATGTGAATACACTTTTTCAACCACAAACTTATCAACTCAAATAGAAATTCAGTATCCAACTTGACATGTGCTGTAAATGTAAAATGTGTTTTTGATTTAGAGGATTTAGTACAAAAAAGTGTCACATTTTCCTTAATTTTTCTTAGATTTATTCAGGTAGAGTTAACAAATAAAACTATTAAAATGCATATCGTCATGATGTGATACATGTGTACATGTTAAAGAATTCTACCTTCCCATTAATTAAAATATTCATCACTTCACATAGTTTTTTATGGATAAAAATATTTAAATTTTACTCTTTTAACAAATTTCAATTACAGGATGTTATCAGTTATAATCACCACGTTTTACACTGACTCTTCAAGACCTTGCTCACCTTATAGCTGAACATTTGTACCTTTTATCTACTTCCCTACCCCCCAATCCCTGGCAACCACTTCTCTACTTTCTCTGTTTCTATGAGTTTGACATTTTTTTTTAGATTCCGTATTTGAGTGACACCATGCGTACTGGTCTTTCTCTGTCTGGCTCATTTCATTAAGCATAATGCCCTCAAGTTCCATCCCTGTTGGTGTAGATGGCGGGATTTCCTACATGCTGAAATGATACCATTTTGTATATATTTAATTAAGCAAAAAGAGTATTAATTTCACCTGTTTGTTTTGACGGTTTCATGTGGCTACTAGAACACTTACAATTACATATGTGACTTGCATTACATTTATGTTGGACAGCATGACTCTAAACCATGTAGCCACATCTCCCCTTGGGTCTTTCACAAGTACCTCAAAGTAGCACATCCAAAATTAAACATCATCTTTTGTTCCCCACTCCCCTGCAGCCTCAACCTCTTTCTTCCATAGAATTGCCTAAATGCCTTTTTTTCATCAGATCACACTAGGGAAAGTCTGGGAATGATTCTTGTTTTAAAAAATTATTTATCTTTGGCTGTGCTGGGTCTTTGTTGCTCTGCGCAGAGTATTCTTTAGCTGCAGCAAGCAGGGGCTATTCTCCATGCATGTGAGGGCTTCTCATTGCCGTGGCTTCTCTTGTTGTAGAGCACAGGCTTTAGTCACAGGGGCTTCAATAATTGCAGTGCATGAGCTGAGTTGCCCTGTGGCAAGTGGGATCTTCCTGGACAAGGAATTGACCCTGTATCCCCTGCATTAGCAGGCAGATTCTTGACCACTGGACCCCCAGAGAAGTCCTTGGGAACAATCCTTGATGCTGAAAAATTAGTACCACCTTCGTTGCCATAGACCATCATATCTCCGTGAGGGCAGAGCCATCATCTGTTTGTGTCCATCTGCTGCAGAATGCAACCTGTGGTAGGCTTTCAATAAAGACTTCCCATATGAATGAATGAGCAAAGGAACAAATGATGACTCACTTCGAGCACTGGCTGAGAACACAAAGCACTTGTAACAGACCTGGGCAAATACGAGACAGGCCAGTGTGTGCCCAGGAGCTGTTGTTAGCATTGAGGGATAGAGAGGAGTCAGAGTTCCATGTTCAAGGCCTTGGAGTGAAGATGGGACAAGAGCCTCCAGCAGCCCCCTGCAAGGTCGTGAGTTAACCAAAGCAGTCAGAAGCTGCCCTGTCGGCTCAACCAAAGACTCTGCCCGATCAATATTAGGTTGAATTTGAAATTGATGACCTCCGAAATCCCTTCCAACTCTAACATTTTGTAGTCTTAATTCACTAATATATTTTCACTGAGATA
This sequence comes from Aepyceros melampus, assembly GCA_006408695.1. Lineage (NCBI taxonomy): Eukaryota > Metazoa > Chordata > Mammalia > Artiodactyla > Bovidae > Aepyceros > Aepyceros melampus. The sequence continues at coordinate 95,459 of SJXQ01004375.1, read as the reverse complement.
TAATTTACACATCTCAACATTCACTACTTTAAAGTGCACAGTTTAATTATTTATAGCATATTTGCAGAAGTGTGCAATCATCATCATTATCCAATTCCAGGACATTCCATCACTCCAAAAACAACCTCCATACTTACTAATGTGTTCATGCTCAGGTGCTCAGTCGTGTTTGACTCTTTGGACTGTAGCCCACCAGGCTCCTCTGTCCATGTGATTTTTCAGACAAGAATACTGGAGTGGGTTGCCATTTCCTTCTCCAGGGGATCTTCCAGACCCAGGGATCAAACCTGTGTCTCCTGCATTGCAGGCAAATTCTTTCCACTGAGCCATCAGGGAAGCCTCCATACTCATTAGCAGTCACTCCCAATTCCTCTTCCCTTGGGCCCTGGTAGCCCTAATCAAATTTTGCCTCTGGATCTGCCTGTTCTGGACATCTGACATGAACGGAATTATACAATATGTGGCTTTTTTGACTTCTTTCACCTGACACAAGACTTTCAAGTGTCCTCCATGTAGTATGAATCAGTACTTCATTTACTGTTATATTTAAATAATATTCCATACCATGTTTTTCTTTTCATTTGTTACTGGACAATTGGATTGCTTCAAATTTTTACTATTATGAATAATGTTGCTTTAAACATTTGTGTACAAGTTTTTGTTTGGACAAAGGCTACCCACTCCAGTATTCTGGCCTGGAGAATTCCATGGACTGTATAGTTCATGGGGTTGCAAAGAGTTGGACATGACTGAGCAACTTTCACTCACTTACTCACTCATGTTTTCAATTCTCCTGGGTATATACCTAGAATATATATATATATATTTTCAACTCTTTAAGGAACTGTCAGACTATTTCCCAAAGCAGCTGTACCATTTTACATTCCTACTAGTAACATATGACGGTTCCTTTCCATATCTTAAACAAGTTATTATTATCTTTTTGATTATAGCCATTCTATTGGGTGTGAAGTCATATCTCTTTGTGGTTTTGATTTGCATTTTCAGACGGAGGATAAGATGGTTTGATGGCATCACTGACTCAATGGAAATAAATTTGAGTAAGCTCTGGGAGTTAGTGATGGACAGGGAAGCCTGGCATACTGCAGTCCATGGGTTGCAAAGAGTCTGAGCAACTGAACTGAACTAATAATTTTAAGTATTTTTCCACGTTTGTTGGACATTTATGTATCTTCTTTGGAGAAAAGTTTATTCAGATCCTTTGCTCATTCTTTAATTGTCTTTTATTGTTGAGTTATAATAGTCTTTATATATTCTAGAAAATCACTAAGATATCTGATTTTCATTATGAGTGAATTAGTTTGAAACTTGGGAAAACTGCCAATTTTCTAGGAAAAAAGTATCAAAGCCAAAACAATTTGAGATGTTAAAGTCCAATGTGAATAGCCAAGGAAGAAATTTTAAACATTTTAAATTAAAAATTTTAAACATTTATAAAGTTACCTCCATATCTTCCATAAGCCCCTCCTAACCTACCCTATCCTAAAATCCCAAAAGGCACCAGGATTGACTGGTTTCAAGGGTGAATTTTTTTCAAAAAATTTTTAAAAAACAAAAATATTTTTTCCTATGCCATGTAGTATGTTCTAGAATCTCAGTCAGTCAGTCAGTCAGTCAGTTCAGTCACTCAGTCGTGTCCGACTCTTTGCGACCCCATGAATCGCAGTACTCCAGGCCTCCCTGTCCATCACCAACTCCCGGAGTTCACTCAGACTCACGTCCATTGAGTCCGTGATGCCATCCAGCCATCTCATCCTCTGTCGTCCCCTTCTCCTCCTCCCCCAATCCCTCCCAGCATCAGGGTCTTTTCCAATGAGTCAGCTTTTCGCATAAGGTGGCCAAAGTACTGGAGCTTCAGTTTTAGCATCATTCCTTCCAAGGAAATCTAGACTCTAAAGAAAGCATATTTCCTAATTTTTTAATGAAGAGAAAATAAAACTGATACCAAAGTCAGGAAAATAGCCTAAGAAAAAATTATACTACAAATTTATTTATAAATATTGATATAAAACTCAAATTAAATATTAATATATGCAATTTGTAAATGCATTAAATAAATAATAAAAATGATCTATGGGAATCACATAATAATTCAATTATGAAGTCAGTTAACTAACATTAATTTAAAATCCAAATGGATAACAAGAAAACCTCAGTATAGTCAGAAAAGGCACTGAACAGAAGCATTTATTTCCACTTTTCAAAAACTCCCTAGAACCTGAAAACTGAATACAATACCACCTCACATACCCGTATAGGCCAATGTTTAAACATTTGCAACTATAAAAAAGATGGCAAAGAGGGTGAGAAATAGAACTTTTCATACCCTCCTTGTGGGAGTTAAATTGGTCAAATCATTTTAAAGAAAAACAATTTGGCAATATCTAATAAAACTGAAAACCTATGTACTATGACTGAAAAATTCTAGAGAATATATAGAATATATTCTAGAGAGATTTTTTTCACAGGTTTCTATACAGACATTTCTGATTACTCCATTGCAAGGCCTCTTTTAAATAGGTTGGAAGTGTAAATTACTTCAATAGGAGAACAAATAACTCATATTCAGTGTATTTATACACTAGAATACTATGTAACTGTTAAAATAATATAGTTCACCCTATTCAGCCATATAGCTAGAGCTACATACAAAATGCTGAGTGGAAAAAAGCAAGTTTCAGATGATACACACTTTGACATTTATGCCCTATTTCCAAACACAAAAATGAACATTATATATTATTCATTGAAACATACATGTATATGTAAGTGTATTAAAATGGAACAGAAAATATATATGTTCAGTCTACATTTTCTTCTGGTTGTGGGACACAAGGAACAAACTACAGATGGAGGACAAAGAAAACACCAGCCTTCCCTGTGTGCTTTATTTCTTTCATTTAAATTAGGATGCTGCAAAGAGAGGAAGACATCTCCAATCCTCAGTGCCGACTGGTGGATATATTCACCAGTCTGACTGAACTGAACTGAACTGAACTAAGGTTCTAACTAATTAATTGACCAAAATTTACAAGTGAGTGTGTTTGTGTGTATCATTCAGTTCAGTTCGTTCAGTTGCTCAGTCGTGTCTGACTCTTTGTGATCCCATGAATTGCACCACGTCAGGAATCCCTGTTCATCACCAACTCCCGGAGTTCACCCAAACTCACGTGCATGGAGTCAGTGATGCCATCCAGCCATCTCATCCTCGTCGTCCCCTTCCTCTTCTGCCCCCAATCCCTCCCAGCATCAGGGTCTTTTCCAATGAGTCAACTCTTCGCATGAGGTGGCCAAAGTACTGGAGCTTCAGCCTCAGCATCAGTCCTTCCAATGAACACTGAGGACTGGTCTCCTTTAGGATGGCTGGTTGGATCTCCTTGCAGTCCAACGGACTCTCAAGAGTCTTCTCCAACACCACAGTTCAAAAGCATCAATTCTTCGGTGCTCAGCCTTCTTCACAGTCCAACTCTCACATCCATACATGACCACTGGAAAAACCATAGCCTTGACTAGATGGACCTTTGTTGGCAAAATAATATCTCTGCTTTTTAATGTGCTATCTAGATTGGTCATAACTTTCCTTCCAGGGAGCAAGCGTCTTTTAATTTCATGGCTGCAATCACCATCTGTAGTAGTTCTGGAGCCCAAAAATATAAAGTCTGACACTTTTCCCACTGTTTCCCCATCTATTTCCCATGAAGTGATGAGACTGGATGCCATGATCTTCATTTTCTGAATGTTGAGCTTTAAGCCAACTTTTTCACTCTCCTCTTTTACTTTCAACAAGAGGCATTTTAGTTCCTCTTCACTTTCTGCCATAAGGGTGGTGTCATCTGCATATCTGAGATTATTAATATTCCTCCCATCAATCTTAATTCCAGTTTGTGTTTCATCTAGTCCAGTGTTTCTCATGATGTACTCTGCATATAATAAGCAGGGTGACAATATACAGCCTTGATGTACTCCTTTTCCTATTTGGAACCAGTCCAGTGTTCCATGTCCAGTTCTAACTGTTGCTTCCTGACCTGCATATAGGTTTCTCAAGAGGCAGGTCAGGTGGTCTGGTATTCCCATCTCTTTCAGAATTTCCCACAGTTTATTGTGATCCACACAGTCAAAGGCTTTGGCATAGTCAACATATGAATGTGTAAACATGTATCTGTGTGCATGAGTGCATGTGTGTATGTGTATGAATGTATGTATATGTGTGAGGTGAGTATATGTATGTGAAAATACGTCTGTGTGTATATATATATATATATATATATATATGAGAGAATAAGTACACATGAGAATGTGTGTGAGAGGGTATATTTGTGTGTATTTAGGTGTATATAGGCCCTCCCTGGTGGCTCAGGCAGTAAAGACACCAACTGCAAAGCAGGAGACCTGAGTTCAATCCCTGGGGAAGATCTCCTAGAGAAGGAAATGGCTACCCACTTCAGCTTCCTGCCTTGAGAATTCCGTGGACAGAGGAGCCTAGGTGGCTACAGTCCCTGGGGTCGCAAAGAGTCAGACACGACTGAGCAAATAACACTGGATCACAGTCTGGGGCGTCCCTGGTGGTTTAGACAACAAAGAATCTGCCTGTAATGCAGGAGACACAGGGGACATGGATTCAATCCCTGGGTCGAGAAGATTCCCCTGGAGAAGGTAACGGCAACCACTCCAGTATTCTGCCTGAAAAATTCCATGGACAGAGAAGCCTGGCAGGCTACAGTCCTGGGTCACAAAAAGCAGACATGACTGAGTGACTACACACTAGTGCTAGGTAAATATAAGTGTCTGTATATGTGTATCTATGACAGCATTTATATTCTGTGTCTCTATGTATGTGGTGGGTATATATGTAAGTACATGTGTATAAGTGTTGTGTGAAGACATGCATATGTGTGTATTTGTGTGTGTGTGTGTGTGTGTGTGTGTGGGTGGGTATGTGTGTATGAACTGATGCATCCACACACAACAAATGGGCTGGAATACTGATCAGGTGTACCATATATGCTTTTCTGTCTTTTCATGTAGATTTTATGCATATTAAGGTCTGAAGCTATGACTCATATTTCTTTTGGATTCGCAAATAGTGAGTTCTCAACAATACTTGCAAAATTGAATTTGGCACCAGCACCCCTCAATTTCCACAGGCCAGCAAATTTTCATAGACCAAACTTCAGAGATTTTTTTTTGCTTAGTACAAGATCGTTTGTAGTCAGGATAAAAAGTAGAAAATAAGACCCTAGAGATGAGTTTATTTTAGAGTTTATAGAGACATGTTATTTCATTTTCTGGATTCCATAGCAAGTATCAGATAACAAGAGTCTAATAATTTCCTATATATATTTCATAATTTCCCCCAAATCATGGAAATTAGTTAAGGAAAGATTGAGAAGAGGTTATGCTGTGGATGACTTGCTTTATTAGCCAGAACAGAAGAGACACCATCAGATGGACCTCGTCTGCACGCGGGTCCAGTGTTAACTCATTCATTTAGGTGAAGGCGGGGATTCCCTTCATAGATCCTGGCAGTAGGAGAGGGAGGTAGTGGTGGTGGCAGGAATGGAAGTGTCCTGTTCTCTGTGGGAAAGCTGTCAACCCACGGGTTCAGCTCCCAGGATAGGAGGGGGTTCCACAGGGAAGCATCATCGCCCAGGCCTGAGCAGACACGCTCAGCAATGTATCCTCCTGACAAGGAGACACAGCCCCAGTTTTTCTTCCATGGGCCAGCAAAGGCAGCCGGAGCAGGAGAGCTATCCAAAAGCAAAGAGAGACCATTTCCTCATACACAAAAAGAAGTTAGTGTCTTATTTGTTTTTCCTCTGGAGACTGAGTCAGGCAGGAAAGCAACACCCTAAGGTCAGATCTAAGTTGAAGAGGTGAAAGCTCCATTTGGGTTCAATTCAGCAGGCTGCAAGACCCACACAGTCCAGATGTGCAATAAACCAGAAGATCCACAGCAGCAGGGGAAAAGCCTTACTTCCAAATGGCACTTGGAGCCCAAGAACAGTCTCCTGTATTTTAACTCAGACTCCCCACCCAGCAAACCAAGCTGTATTCTTTCTGGGTGGCTAGCTTAAAGAATTGTACATTACAGTGGAAACTCCCATTTACTTCATTTACTGCCATTTATAATATTTTCCACTATTTGGAGATAATGAATTCATCCTTTTCTTTTTCCTTTTTTTTTTTTTTTTTGCAGGCCACCACAAGAACCAAATGTTCCAGAATGCTTCGCAAATGTGTTGCCCTTCATCTTCCATGATAGCTTTAGTGGTTTCTTTGGAAAGGCCCCAATATCACCAAATTAACAATGCTGAGAATAAACTCAACTGTCACTTTCATTCCCTTTGAACAGCAGGAGGAAAACACCACCTTCAAGGGCCTTTCCAGTGTGCAGGCATACAGTAGACAGGTTAATTAAAGTCACTCCCAGAAAAACAACCACCCACCCCAGGGAGTTTCTCCCTAGCCAAGTCTAACTTTGTATCAAAATTTTAGACAAACTCCAGTTTACCTGAAATTTATTTCACACAAAGGACTGAAACCATGAATTTTGTCAATGAAATTGCATCTCTGAGATTGCCCAGCTAAAGGACCTTTTGGAAGGATGTTAAGCAAGAGTCTTAGCAGGAGGTCACAAAGAGAGAGGGAATGTTCCAGGCTTTTTTCTTGCACAGAGAGCCAGATATGTACTGCACATTGCTGCATGAGTAGGAACTCATCACTCAGAAAGCTTACTTTTTGTCAAATAACAGCCTCACAGCAATGGAGAGGAAACAAAACCACAGCAGCGTCTCTTTCATTTTTACACCCTTCGGTCCACCATCAAAACTGAAGCAATAAACATACCAGCACTTCATTTCTCTTTCTTACATTCTGTCATTTTTTGCTTGGCAACAGTCACTGCCAAGGGGCCAACAGGAAAAGAAGACACACTGAACTAGGAAAAAAGATGGCATCCAGCTAAATTCATCACCAAACTCCAACCAGTAAAGGAAGTGGGTACCCAAATCAGGTGACCACAGCTCAGTTTCTGGATGATACTGAAGAGCTATCCTGGAGGAGGTGGCAGAGAAATCACAATTTTGCACCACTAAATGTGGCTTTATATTGTCAATTTCTACAAAGCAGAAAGGAAAAAAACATTCTTTGTTTGCTCAACTTGTCAGATCTCTAAGGAAATATTTTCAGCATCCATCATCAGTTGGCACTTTCTTGCACCAAGAAGTCATTCTTCTTGTGTTGCCTCCTTCTCTGTTAAGGTTTTGGACATCTATGTAGATTCCCTATGGTGTCTGTTTCACATAATGCAGAGTTCCTAGTTTATATAGTTCAGTCCCTGGTATGTCTTCTCCCATCAGTTGCTTTTCCATATAGTCAAAACAATGGTTTTTACAGTAGTCATATAGGGATGTAAGAATTAGACCATAAGGAAGGCTTAGTGACAAAGATTTGATGCTTTTGAACTGTGGCATTGAAGAAAACTCCTGAGGGTCCCTTGTTCTTATTATATAACTGCAAGGAGATCAAACAAGTCAATCCTAAAAGAAATCAACTGTGAATATTCATTGGAAGGACTGATGCTAAAGATGAAGCTCCAATACTTTAGCCACCTGAAGTGAAGAGCCAATTCATTGGAAAAGACCATGATGCTGGGAAAGATTAAAGGCAGGAGGAGAAGGGGATGACAGAGGACAAGATGGTTGGATGGCATCACTGACTCAAAGAACATGAGTCTGAGCAAGCTCTGGGAGATGATGAAGGACAGGGAAGCCTGCTGTGCTATAGTCCATGGGGTCACAAAGAGTTGTACAAGACTGAGCCCTGAATAACAACAATCTAGTACTTTTAAATTTTCTGTGCCTTTACATTGAAAATGTATCCTTCATCTAAGTAAAACATAGGTGAATTTTATTTTTCATCCAGTTGGACAATCTCTGCCTCTTAATCTGAGTGTTTAGTCCACTAATGTTTAATGCAATTATTGACATGGCTGGAGTTAACTCTACACTCTCACGATTTGTTTTCTGCTTGTTCCACGTTTTTGTTGTTGTTCCTTTGATTCTACTTTCCTGTCTTCATTTGAATTGATCAATTATCTTTCAGTATTATTTTTATCTTCTCTAATATGTTTTAAACTCTGCCTCTTTGGTTATTTTTATTAATGGTTATTCTAAAGATCATAATATGCATTCTCAACACAATTACCATGAATAATTGGTGGCTCAGCTGGCAAAGAGCCTGCCTGCCAAATGCAGGAGACGCAAGAGATGCGGGTTCAATCCCTGGGTGGGAAAGATCTCCTGGAGAAGGGCATGGCAACCCCACTCCAATATTCCTGCTGGAGAATTCCACAGACTGGGGAGCTTCAATCCATGGGGTCACAAAGAATGGACATGACTGAGGGACTAACACAATAATAGTAGATCACGTCACATTTTAAGTATAGCAGTGTTTACAGGTCAGTACCAAACTCCTTAACTCTCTTCCCCCGTTCCTGCTCCTGAGAAACATAGCTTGTCCTATAAATCTGTGAATCTGTTTTGTTTTGTAGCTAAGTTTATTTGTACCATTTCTTTTTAGATTTTATATATAAGGAATGTCAGAAGATATTTCTCCTGTTCTGACTCCCTTCACTCAGCATGACAGTCTCTAGGTCCATCCATGTTGCTGCAAATGGCATTATCTATCTCATTCTTTTTAATGGCTGAGTAGTATTCCATTGTATATATGTACCACACCTTTATCCATTCCTCTAGTGATGGACATTTAAGTGGCTTCCAGGTCTTGGCTATTGTAAACCCATCTTCACATTGTTGTTCTTATATATGTTGTAAGCCCCAAAATATATTGCTTATTTTGCTTGAAATAGACAATTGTATTTTTATGATCAATTATCATTTAAAAAAATAGAAAAAATAAATTGCATGTTTACCCACATACTTATTGTTTTTGGAGTTCTTCATTTCTCCCTGCAGAATATTGGACTTCTGCTTCCATCTGGACCTTTTGAACTTTTCTTCCTTGAAAACAAGTCTAAAGTTAGGTATGATAGAAAGCTAATGCAAATTGATGCCTAGGCGAAGAACTAGCTCCAGTAATGACAAGCAGGGATGTGCAACAGCCTTCCTATGATCGTTAATACACATACTACACAAGTGATCTGCAACAGAAATTTTTAGGGCCTATTTCTACTGCAGGAAAGAAAACCAAAGGGTGTTGGATTAAGCCACAAAAGTTCTTCAAGGTAGAAATAATCTTTTCTGAAAGTTAGAACTAGGATCAAAAAGTTTAAGAGACTTGAAAGCTGATTTACACTCAAGATAAAAAACTAAGATTATTCAACATGAAACAAAATGCGTTGAAACCACTGATTCTCCATGACAGGGTTACTCAGGCTGCAGGGGTGAGAGTCAGCATGGCACAGAAGTTAAAAGTGCGGACTATGGTGTTTCACTTCTGGAGACTGACTCCTGTCTTGCTCCTTACTGGCAAGGTGACCTCGGGAAAGTTAATTAACTTCTGTGGCCTTACTTTCCTATCTGTAAAATGGTCATGATGAGAATAATAATGACCTCAGAAGGTTGCTGTGGAAGGAGCATCTAAGAAGCGATTGGAACACTACAAGGCACACATGCCCAGTATTCAATAAACATTAGCTATTATTATTATTACTACCAGGTGATTCTTCGTGCTGTTTCTAATTCTAAGATTCTGTTTTGCTCTGAGTCTTCTCTTTTTCATTATGCTTGGGTTTCAAAGCAAAGATAAGGCAATTGTTTCTGTATCACACTTTCCTTTCACTCAACCTTAGTATTCACTTACAAAATTGTAATTTTTGCCTAAATTCCTAATTTGAAACACTGAAAGAACTTATTTCTTTTACTGAAATAATCTACTAAGACAAGAACTATGGCACAAATATATCATATAACATCACCATATCAATGAAAAACAAAATGCCATAGATAAAAATCAGAATCCTTGATGTGTGCTCTTGAAAAGTGGTCAGCCATGAAAGAAATAAGACTTGATCACTATGTGAGTAGACAATGAGAAACAAGAGAACTAACTTATGCTGCTGACCTATATCATTCACTAATTACTCAAAGGAACACTAAGGTTCTAAACCATCTTCATGATGTGATCCAGTAAACTTCTTTTACAGGCATCATAACTAATATTTGAAGAAGTTTAAGTCACTCGTCCAACTTCACACAGATGTGTCTCCTGCAGCTATAACCTTTCCACCACAGCAAATGCCACATCGTGTTCATGGGTTATAGGACAGCAGAGATACTTAGACTATGTCAGGACCTGGAGAACTAGATAGAAGTTCGCATAGACTAAGTTAATGGAGAATAGAACACATGGAGGTCAGGAACAAGGCGTGGAGGAGAGGAATCAGCAATAGGCCAGTCTTGATGTGGCTTTCCCCCAAAATAGACACAAAGTCAAGGACTGATTTCAAGTGGTTGATTTAGAAAGCAGAGGTATACCAACAAGAGCGTGGGGAAGCCAAAGGGAAGGAAGGCAGCCAACAAAGTTTGTATTCTAAGAAAATCTCTACTGTGGGCATCTGGAACTTAAACCTACTAGGGAACCCCTGGAGCCTGGATACAGCCACATACCACAGAGTTATCCCATCCGAGAGGGTAAGGGAAATGGAGTGTTTATACAGATTCATTCTACTTTTTCTGTCCCTCAGTGACTGACAACTACTCCTGGTGGTGTTCATTCCACGGCCCTCCAACCTGCCATGTGAATGAACAGAGTGGCCTTCGATGGCAGGAGCATGTTCTTGAATGAAATAAAGATAGTGCTGGTCACTGAAAGCTAGGCCAGCATATGTTGAAATGGTACAGGCCAAAGTCAGGAATTCAGCTTGATAAATATCAAATATGATGGTAGCTTTATGGCTCAAAATTTTATAAGCAGTTAAGGCTAAGAAACCAGAAATCAGGGACTTCCCTGGTGGTCCAGTGGCTAAGACTCTGAGCTCCCAGTGCAGGGGGCCTAGGTTTGATTCCTGGTCAGGGAGCTAGATCCCACATGCTACAACTCAGACCCAGAGCAGCCAAAAAAAAAAAAAAAGAAAGAAAGAAACTAGAAATCATTGACTTGGCTTTATAGAAATGATACATATTTTCTAGATCAGCACCTTAATTTTGTGTTGAAGTCATCAAGGGTCAAGAAGAAAATGACCCTTGGATGCTTAGGACACTAACAGCAAATTATATTCTAATTTCACGCTCTTGAATGCTAATATTCTTATCTATTGTACCATGTGGTGAGTGGTTATGTACTTTATTCCAAAACAGGTCTGATCTAGGCAACTGTCTCTTTTAAAATCTAGAGAATGTGAAAAACTCAATTTAAGGAAAGAGATGAGATCTGAGCTTACACATCATATAAGGAATAAGTGGCAAAAGAGAAAATAGAGCAATTAAAAAGTCACAATAGGAATTCTTATATACTGTTGCTAGGAATCTAAGATGGTGCTGCCACTTTGGAAAACAATTTGACTATTTCAGAAGGTTGGTCTGGGCTTCAATATTCCAATGAGGAGTTGGAATACTAAAACATACTCTTAATATACAATCCAGCAATTGTACTCCCTAAGTATTTATCCAAGAGAAGTGAATACTTACAGTCACACCAGAACCTATATGCCAATATTTATAACAGCTTTTTCATAACTATCAAAAACCAGAAACAAACTGTCAAATGTCCCTCAACCACAGAATGAATAAACAAAGTGCCAGACATTCACACAATGGAATCCTACTCAGAAACAGAAAGGAAGGAACTATGATATGCATAACAATGTAGGCGAGACTTAAATGCATTATGCTAAGTAAAAGAAGCCAGACTCAAAAGGCCACATGATATGATTCCATTTACATGACATTCTAGAGGAGACTGGAAGTGTGGGGCAGCACAAGGGGATTTTACTGCTGATGGAAGTATTTTGATTGCATTGGTAGTTACATGACTGTGTGCTGTGCTGTGCTTAGTCGCTCAGCTGTGTCCAGCTCTTTGTGGCCCACCAGATTCCTCTGTCCATGGGGATTCTCCACACAAGAATACAGGAGTGGGACTCTGTGGGAGAGGGAGAGGGTGGGATGGGTTGGCAGAGTGGCAATGTAACATGTGTGATATCATAAGCGAAACGAATAGCCAGTCCAGGTTTGATGCAGGATGCAGGATGCTAGGGACTGATGCACGGGGATAATCCAGAGAGAGGGTGTGGGGCGGGAGGGTGGAGGTGGGGGTCGGGATTGGGAGTTCATGTACACTCATGGCTAATTCATGTCAATGTGTAACAAAACGAATACAGTATTGTAAAGCAAAACAAACTAAAAAATAAAAATTAATTTAAAAAAAAAAAAAAAGAATACAGGAGTGGATTGCCATGCCCTCCTCGGATTTCCCAACCCAGGAATCGGACTCAGGTCTCCTGCATTGCAGGTGGATTCTTTACCAATTGAGCCACCAGGGAAGCCACCAGGGAAGGTACATGACTGTGTACATTTGTCAAATTCATAAAATTATACACCAGAAAGAGAGAATTTTGCTGCATGCATTTTTTAAGTAAATGAAATTTTTAAAAGGCAATGGTAGATTCTAACAGCAGCACAGAACCTCAGTCAGAGTTGAAAACCAAGCCCAGAGTACCGGGACTGAAAATTCCACCCTCCTGTGCCTCAGCCATTGGCAGCAGCATTCTGGGCCCTCAGAAACTGAGACAGTCCATGATTAAAGCAAAAATATGTGCAGACTAACAGATTCTTTGAACCTCCATGAGACTACACCTCCAACTCTATGACAGAGCCAAATCATGTGGATTGATTGCAGTCCAGTACCACAAAAATGACAATCATTCAATGAGATAAATAACAAAATTTTTAAAAGCAGAATATCGGATTTTTAAAGGATGGAAATATAATATCCAGCCTGAAGATTAGGAGTCACACGGACGGTAGAATTGTCTTTGACTGTACATGAATCATCTGGAGCAGGGGAAGAAACACAGACTATGGAACTGCACAAAAGTGGGTATGAGCTCTTTGGCCCCTCACACGACTATGGCAGATCAGACTTGGAGTCTCGATGTTTTGCCCCACCTGGTACCATGTTTTTTGCTATGTAACTTCATGGCTCTCCCCAGCCTTGAATTTCGGGCTTAGTGAGGAGACATGCTTTGGCCAAGGGAATGTGGATAGAAGTGACTACATATAGTTCTGAACACTCACCTAAAGAGGTCATGTGCCGTTGCCATCTTCATGAAGAGAGATTTCTTGTGCCCTTAGATGAATTCACATGACATTGGCCATTGCAGCTAATCTCCTGACCTACGAGCAAGAATATAGGAACCCTGTTTTAAGTCACTGAGTTTTGTACACAGTTTGTTATGCAGGATTGCTATAGCAAGAGCTAACTGAGACAAGGTCTCAGGTGAGTTTATATCCCATGTATCCTTTTATTCATTCAAAACAAATATGTACTGAATACATGCAATGTGCTAAGGACTACAACAGGTGCTGAACACCTTGCAAAGAGTTCAGTCGTCCCTTCTGACTATAACCTAAAGCTCACTGCCACATGGGTCCAAATGTGGTCATTTATGCAAAGATTTGGCCAGCTCTAAAACTCCCCCTGCTTATACAAGAAGTTCAGTACATAAGCTGATTCTTATCAGGCTCTAAACTGATTTGGACTGTATCCTCTGCTATCTCTCACTCCATACTCACCACCTTTTGTCCCCACCCCCACCTTCCATGTCTCTAACTAGGCTTTACGAAGCTATGCTTAATTGTAGGGATTCTATAACACTGTAGATACTAAAGAAGTCAGTTGTTCTGAGCAGTAGACACATGTGACCCTTTAAACTTCAGTTTCTTAGCACATTAGCCTCATTTCAAATGCTCAATAGCCCCATGGGACCAGAGAATACTATTGGACAGAACATACCTAAAACATTTTTATCATCACAAAATTCTATTGGACAGTCAGCTAGAGTTCTAGTTTGAAAACATCACCCATTGTCTTCCAAGGGCTCACACTGCTATTAGAATGTCATGTGCCAGCCTTGGTACTAAACCCAGGATGAACATCAATGTGACTTTATTGTAGACTCGGCACCACTATGCTGTCTTCTATAACTGAAAGGAATTCTGACGGGGATCTCAGAGTCCCTCTCTGAATCTTAGATTCTGTCGTAACCCTTCCCTTGCCAAGTCCATTTCAAGTTATTTTCCTCCTATAGGAAATTTCTAGAATCTCATGAAAGTCAGTACACATACTAAGCTAGAGAAAGAGATGCCACCCAACTTCTCCTGCCTGATGTATCCATACCTCAGATCCAGCTAGGCAGGACTGCTCTTCCATGGAACTGAAATGGAAACTATAATATTCAGGTGCTGAAGTGAAGAATAAATCCAGTATATATATAACATGTCCAGTGTAGGGAGATAGTAGATATCAAGAAATAATGCTTGGACTTCCCCAGTGGTCCAGTGGTTAAGCATCTGTCCACCAAAGCAAGGGGACATGGGTTCAATCCTTGGTCCAGGAAGGTCCCATGCTGTGGGACAACTAGGCCCACAGGCCACAACTACTGAACCTGAGCTCCAGAGCCTGTGAGCTGCAAATTCTGAAGTCAGAGAACCTAGAGCCCGAGTTCCACAGCGAGAGAAGCCCCCACTCACCGCAACGAGAGAAAGTCCGAATGCAGCAGTGAAGACCCAGCACACTCAAATTTTAATTAATTAATTTTTTAAAGAAAGAAAGAATGCTTTTATCTCTAGTCATCTCAGCTGTACTGGAATTGAACATAATTTCCTGATGCTAGAGACTGGCTGATTCCATTACAGTTTCTAACTCACCCATTACAGTTTCTAATACTCACCCAGATAAGTTCACAGGTAGCTAGAAATATTAGCACAAGCAAAACACTCAACTAGGACCCATAACCTCCCTTCATCTGCACCAAGATGTTGTCCTTTTTGCCACCAGACACGTAAAAGGAAGAGAGATTCCTGACTGGAAGGTCCTGATTTCAACTGGATGGCCACTAAATGATCTCAGATGGCTCTGAGAATCCCCACTCCTTCCCTTGGCTCCCAGGGAGCTGCTCTCAGGAATGTAACAGCAAGGCTATGAAAAAAAGTCAACATCTTAACCGCCTCTATACTATCTTTCTTCCTTAAACTTTGAGATTTGTTTTAAAAAATGTAAAATAGGAGGAGGCTTAATTGGGAAGAATAAAGTCTGCCTTGAAGGAAGAACAGTTAACCAAGAACAAAGCTACAGGAGGGTTTCTGCTGTGTTTTCTTCTAAGCTCACTGGAATTTTTGGTCTTGGACAGACAGATCAGCACAGCACATTGCTCCCAAGTTTCCAACCCCAAAATATTTTTCTTAATTTTAAATCTTTGAAGAAGTAATGCTACATTTGCTTCATGAGTTTTTACTATTGAGTATGATGGAAACAGATGCTAGCCCCTGCCTCTTATGGCCCTAAAAGAAGTTGGGCCAATGGAAAAAGCTGAGATTTTGCTTTTTTTTTCCTACCCATCTATTGAGACTTTCAAAGTATATCACTCAGAAAATATCCCCATTTGAAAAGAACTTTACTCCTAGTACTTATGGCTCTGGTGACTAGATTTGAAAGGGGACGAAAACTCTTATAATTCTAAAGTAAGTAAACCCTCAGTCCTTCCAAGATTCCAGAACCTAAATACCCCCCAGACGGGACTTTCTCTTAGAAGTAGAAGAATAAATTTACATTTGCCATTCTCTGAGAAATGCTGATCACCACGCCAAATTCCTTTCAATGGGCCTTTCAAACTCCAATATAACTCTTATTATTATGCATCCAATTTCCAAGCCAAGTAAACTCTTGTTTACTCCACTGTATTCTAATTTTACATTTTCTACATTTTATTATGTACATGTGGCATGTTCCTTTTCTTTCTTTTCACTCCTTATACCTTGTCTTTCATTTGCTTCCCTCTTTTTAGGATACACAATATCCCTTGGTCTTTCCTATCTCAGTAAATAGCTAAACCATCTGCCCAGAGGCTCCAGTCATAAACACAGGACCCATCTTTGATTTCTCCTTTCCTCTCATGCCAGCATCCATCTGTCAACATGACCTGCTGAGTTTGCCTCCAAAACATTTCCTAAATCCATTACATCTCTTTCTGAATGTGTTTACATCTGTTTCTTCTGTTCCACCACCTGGTTCCAAGACAACACTATCTTTAAAATGACCTACTTAATTAGTCACTCTACTTCCACTTTCATTCTTCTACCATCCATTCTTCAAAAGCAGTTGGAATGATCTTTTTAAGTATATATAAATTCATTTCACTCCCCTGTATAAACTCACCACTGGCTTCTCTTGAGACTTATAATGACATCTAAATTTCTTAGAACAGTTTACCGAGGCTTTGAAGAGTCTAGCCTGTATCCACCTTCCCACCTTTATTTCTGGACTCCTTTCCTGTCACTGCCCTGGTTCTCTATAGTACCGGCTTCTTGTCTGCATGCTGAATTTCCCAGCTTCTTGCCTCAGCACATTTGCACTAGCCGTTCTCTCTGTCTGAAACCATCTTCTCCTACCACTCTGAACAATCAACTCATTACTGCCCTTCAAGTCAGTGTCAGACCACACCATCTAATGTAGCTCTCCAGTCCTTCTGGATTCCAACCCTGCCACATATAGTTTGTATACTACTTATCACAAGCTAATATTTGCTAGATATATTTCATAGCTTATTGTCTGCTCCTTCACAGGACTGGAAAAGGTCACTTTTCATTCCAATCCCAAAGAAAGGCAATGCCAAAGAATGCTCAAACTACCGCACAATTGCACTCATTTCACACGCTAGCAAAGTAATGCTCAAAATTCTCCAAGCCAGGCTTCAGCAATACATGAAACTTGAAATTCCAGTTGTTCAAGCTGATTTTAGAAAAGGCAGAGGAACCAGAGATAAATTGGTAACATCCGCTGGATCACCAAAAAAAAACAAGAGAGTTCCAGGAAAACATCTATTTCTGCTTTATTGACTATGCCAAAGCCTTGGATTGTATGGATCACAACAAACTGTGGAAAATTCTGAAAGAGATGGGAATACCAGACCACCTGATCTGCCTCTTGAGAAACCTGGATGCAGGTCAGGAAGCAACACTTAGAACTGGACATGGAACAACAGACTGGTTCCAAGTAGGAAAAGGAGTATGTCAAGGCTGTATATTGTCACCCTGTTTATTTAACTTCTATGCAGAGTACATCATGAGAAAAACTGAGCTGGATGAAGCACAAGCTGGAATCAAGATTTCCTGGAGAAATATCAATAATCTCAGATATGCAGAAGACACCACCCTTATGGCAGAAAGTGAAGAGGAACTAAAAAGCCTCTTAATGAGCGAAAGAGGAGAGTGAAAAAGTTGGCTTAAAACTCAACATTCAGAAAACGAAGATCATGGCATTTGGTCCCATCACTTCATGGGAAATAGATGGGGAAACAGTGGAAAAGTGTCAGACTTTATTTTCTTGGGCTCCAAAATCACTGCAGATGGTGACTGCAGCCATGAAATTAAAAAACCTTTGCTCCTTGGAAGGAAAGTTATGACTGACCTAGACAGCATATTAAAAAGCAGAGATATTACTTTGCCAACAAAGGTCCATCTAGTCAAGACTATGGTTTTTCCAGTAGTCATGTATGGATGTGAGAGTTGGACTATAAAGAAAGCTGAGAACCGAAGAATTAATGCTTTTGAATTGTGGTGTTGGAGAAGACTCTTGAGAGTCCCTTGGACTGTAAGGAGATCCAACCAGTCCATCCTAAAGGAGATCAGTCCTGGGTGTTCATTGAAAGGACTGATGATGAAGCTGAAACTCCAATACTTTGGCCACCTGATGCAAAGAACTGACTCATTGGAAAAGACCCTGGTGCTGAGAAAGATTGAAGGCAGGAGGAGAAGGGGACGAGAGAGTATGAGATGGTTGGATGGCATCACCAACTCAATGGACATGAGTTTGGGTAAACTCCAGAGCTGGTGATGGACATGGAGGCCTGGCATGCTGTGGTCCAAGGGGTCGCAAAGATGACTGAGCAACTGAACTGAACTAAACCACAGTAGAATGACAGCCCCCACAGAGCAGAGATCTTATATCTTATTACCACTGCACACAGCAGGTGCTGAAAGAAATATTTTTGAATAAAAAAGTGAATAAGTATCTACAATATTTTCTTCTTCTAACCTGAAGTGTATTTGAGAAAATATCCTTCAACCTCAGCCAAAGAAATGAAGTCACTCTCCTTAAACTAAATAGGAAGAGAAATGACATTTTCATTGATTTTGTGTGTTCTTTGTCCCTGGCACTGTGCTTAACCCTCTGAATGTATTATATCACTTAATCTTTATGATACTTTCTTTGGGTGGGCATTAGCATCTATATTTTAAAATGATAAAGCTGAGGGTGACCATAGGAGGAGATTGCTACCCTGTCCAGATCCCATTTAGATTAATAATGGTTGTTGATGCTCAGACTGCCTTCTTCTCTTGAAAACTGCCTTCTTATGACAGAAACACCTGATGGGAAGGCTGCTTCCACTCCATGGAAGCCCCCAGTACAAAAGCTGACTGACACAAGGGTACAAAAGGTGACCCCCTTGGGACCAAGTCTCTGGTACAATTTACATGTCAGAGCTCCCCATGGAATCAGGCTAGATTCCAGTCAAGTTGGATTCTACACTCAGTATCTTCCTCTTCCCTTCCCTGCTTCCTCATTCTATTTCAGAGCTCTCTTGGGAGTCCTTCCTTAATAAATCATTTGTACAAAAATCTCCATCTGAGTTTCTGTCTCTAAGGAATTCGACCTAAGACACTTAGCAAGGAAAAACCATGGACTTAAGATCAGAGAGTTAATAAATGGTACAGTCAGAACCCACCCACTGGATGGCAGGGCCCTGGTGTCCCCACCCCCACACTGCACCGACTCCTTTGGAAGGTCATCTTTGCACCTCCAGGGAGACCTCATTAATATTTCTGGTATGAGAGCTTCTGAAATATGCCCAAAGGCAAAAACATATTTTAAAACATGGAACAGGGTTAGTGGTCCTTCTATTCACCACGATTCATATCACTGACAAGCAAAAGAGGAAAAAACAGGCATAAAAGGAAAGAGACAATGTAGTAAAAGACTGACTCTGTTCCTTTCTTGTAAATAAGGATACCACTGTCAATTGAGACCTTGAACACCTTACTTGAACTCTCCATCTCAGTTTCCTTATCTGTAAAATGGACAGATAATGCCTATGGTGAGAAGTCATGTTATAAGCCCTAATAAGTAATAGATGCTCAATAAATGCAGCTAATATTCTCCAAATCACAAATTATGTTATCCAGTTCCAAGCCTTTCCTGGGGTTCAAGTTCTAAAACTCCAAACATCTTCCTTACATCTTCCATTCCCCATCTTCTTGTCATAGAGACTGGTTTTTGGCACATATAAGTTGCTTTAATCAATTAAAAAAGGCTGGGGTCTACCAAGGAGCTGCATATTGAAGAAGATCACCTCCATGGCCTTAGTTTGAGGCATCAAGCTCTACATAAGCATGCTACAGGGAAATAATGCTGGTACTCACCTCTCCCAAGTGATGCTATGAGAACTAAGAGAATTATACATGGTTGCGGCAACATGGATGGACCTATCATACTGAGTGAAGTAAGTCACACAGAGAAAGACAAATATCCTATGATATCACTCATATGTAGAAGCTTTTTAAAATGATACAAATGAACTTAATTACAAAACAGAAACAGACTCACAGACTATTTATTTATTAAAAATAAATTTACAATTACCAAAGGAGAAAGGTCAGAGGGATTAATTAGAAGCCTGCAATTAGCAGATACATACTACTACTTATAAAGAAGCAAAAAGGTCCAACTGTATAGCACAGAGAACTCTACTCAATTAATAACCGATAATGGAAAAGAATCAGAAACAGAATATATGTGTGTATATCAATATATACATATATATGTCTAAAACTGAATCAGGTTGCTGTACACCAGAAACACAACATTATAAATCAACTATACTTCAGTTTTTTTAAAAAGATAATTACACATGGTCTAAGGCCATGGCACCCCACTCCAGGACTCTTGCCTGGAAAATCCCATGGATGGAGGAGCCTGGTGGGCTGCAGTCCATGGGGTCGCTGAGGGTCGGACATGACTGAGCAACTTCACTTTCACTTTTCACTTTCATGGATTGGAGAAAGAAATGGCAACCCACTCCAGTGTTCTTGCCTGGAGAATCCCAGGGACAGGGGAGCCTGGTGTGCTGCCGTCTATGGGGCTGCACAGAGTCGGACACGACTGAACTGACCTAGCAGCAGCAGCAGCAACTGTATAGAAAGCTACAGTTGTGTCTTCTTGGACTATCTCTTGCCCTTAGACATGAGAAAAGGAATAGGCATACTTCAAACTCAGTTGAGCCACAGAAAAATCACCTTCATTACCATGCCTATGCTTTATAATCATTATTCTGCTTAATCCTTACTATAGCCCTGCAGGGGAGCCTGGTGTGCTGCCGTCTATGGGGCTGCACAGAGTCGGACACGACTGAACTGACCTAGCAGCAGCAGCAGCAACTGTATAGAAAGCTACAGTTGTGTCTTCTTGGACTATCTCTTGCCCTTAGACATGAGAAAAGGAATAGGCATACTTCAAACTCAGTTGAGCCACAGAAAAATCACCTTCATTACCATGCCTATGCTTTATAATCATTATTCTGCTTAATCCTTACTATAGCCCTGCATTAAAAAAAAAAAAAAACTCCTGGCCCTTTCCAGGGAAAAGAGAAGCTCAGAGCCGTGGGCCCCAAATTCTGGCATGCACCAGAATAACGTGCAGGGCTCTTTAAAATCTAGACTGCTGGGCCCCATCCCCAGAGGCTCTAATTCCATAGGTTTGGGGAAATGGCCCAAGAATGTGCATGGATCACTCTTTGAGAACCACCCAGCTTAGAAGAATTACAAAACATTTCTAAGAACCCAACCCTTCAAAGAGTTCACTTACATTCGGAAGCCTCTGCCGTTAACTATGGAAGGGAAACTTGCCTGGTCATAACCTGGGATGTGCTGAACTTGGCTCCTACTGGGTCACAAGAGCCAGCTGTCATCATATCCTCCCAAGTTCACATTCATAGACATCACATTGTGTCTATGACGAGAGAATTCACACCATGGAAACTGGCAAACACTATAAACCGGGGTGTGTTTTTTGCACACAATAAGCCAGGTATTAAACTACCAGTATATCACGCTCAAGACAAAGCACACAGATTTCTCTGCTCGTTCTTCATCCTCTCAGAAAGACTTAATCAGTATCCAAGGACATGTGGTTACTGTGTGGCCAAAACAGTGACAGGTTTCTAACACCACATTCTCAATTGCATCCATTTCTTTTCTTCAGTTTTTCTTTAAAAAGGAAAGTAATCAATTTCAATGTAAAATTATTCCCCTGGAAACCACATGGACATGATCAGCCCCATGTATCCACAGAGGGAGTGGCAAGCCTCTATATGAAGTCATCCATGTATTCTTTGCTTTCCTTTATATTTCTAACAAATATTTTTGAGCCCCTGCTCTCTGCCAGGCACTAGATTAGGCAAAGGGGAGAAGACAGTGATCAGCTGTGGTTTTGTGAAGAAGTCTGTCACATAGGCTTGTGGGAAAATAATTCCAAATTTTCAGATGAATGAAAATTGAAAGAAAACAAACCTTTATCTGAGAATTCTGATTCGGGCTTAGAGTTTAATGGGTAATACATTCATATGTGTGGTAAGTTCTAAAGGTACAAAGAAACATACAGTAAAATATACCTCTCACTCCCATTTTTGTCTTCCAAGCACCCAGGTCTCCGCTTCTGGAGGAAAGGGCTACTTTCATTTTGTGTGTGTATATTCAAAGATTTTATGCACATACAAACAAATACATTTTTTCCTTTTTTCACACTGATGATAGCTCATAATACAGACTTTTCTGCACCCTGAATTTCTTTTCACAGCAATTCATCTTGGATAGCATTCCACAGCAGTGCATAAATATCTGCCTCATCCTTTTAAACTACTGCATAATACCGTGTGATGTAGCATAAAATATTTGCTATATAGATTAGCATAACTAATGTATATACTAGTCCCTTACTGATGGGCATCTAGAATAATTCCCAACATTTTGAACTTACAAACATTGCCACAACAAATACCTTTGTGCATTTAACAATTTATTCATAGGTGGGTATTTCTGTAGGATAAATTTCAAGGAGTAGAATTCTAGGTCAAACACCTTGCCATTTTAGTAGCGAGTACCAAACTGTGGCCCCAAAGTACCAATTTATTATGGTCATTAATGATTTATGAGAGTTCCATTTTCTTCACACCTTTTCAAAGAAGTAAATAGTCAAACATTTAGATGTTTGCTAATCTGGGATGTGAAAACTATCTTATAGTTTAATATGTACCTTTATTATTACAATATGTAAACCTAATATACATCTTTGTTATTATAAGGCTGAGGGGCTATTTATAAATGCAGGATAGATCTAATTAATGTTTTCTTAGAGAACTAACTGATATCTTTAGTTCATTTTTCTATGAGTATTTGGCCTATCCTTACTGATATGTAAGCACTCTTTGTATATTATAGAAAGTCCCCTTTATCTGATATAAACAGCAATTTTTTCCGAATGGCTATTATAAGTTAACCAGTTGTCCACAGGAATTTTCTTAGCAAGGAACTACCCCCTATACTTAAACACATTTGAAATGAGTTTTCAGAAGCCACTGATAGTAATAAAAGTGTTTGTTTCCATTCAAACAATAGTTCTCTAAACTCGTGGCTAGAGCAAATGCTCTTGACCAGAGAACTTGACATTCATGTGTAGAATCTCACTTCTGAACTAATAAGGAAAAGAATCTCAGAATGCTAGACCATGAAAGGAGACAGAGAGGGACCAGCTATGGTCCACTGTCTCCAGAGTGTCAGAGTGGATTGCTAGGATGGTCTTGGAAACTTTCTCACTTGTTTATTTTCAAAGGTCTTCAAGAGCCCTTTCCAGGTCTAGGAAATCCTAGATAAGAGCTGACAGGGTTAGAGACTGTGACTCCACTAGCCAAGATGGCGGGGGCGGGGATCACAGGAGTCTTCACAAACACTGCCTACCCCATCCCCCAACACTGTCATCTCAAAGACATCTGCAGACTGGAAAAGGAGACAGCGTGAATCGTCTCCACACGGGTCCCTGGATATCTGGGCTTAGTTTTGATGACAGCCTTCCCTATGTCTCTCAGAAATAAGTAAGCCCCTGCTTCAGCCCAGGCTTGCCAGTTGGAGCTAATGCCAGTGCTGTGCAGGCTGCTCCTCCTTCCAAACCAAGGTTTTCTTAAGCACTGTTTTCAGGAGGTGGGGGTTGCTCTTGTTTTATTTCTGACAATCAAATTTTACAAAGACTTTTGGCTAAGAAAACACCATATAAGCCTCTAAATCCTAAGGAGGCTCAGTAGAAGTTTTAAGAAGAGAAGATAAAGCTCTCAACAGGCACCGATGTCCCGGGGCTCAGCTCTTCAGCTCAGCATAAATCTACACTTCAGGGGACTAAAAAGTGGAGCTCTCAGTCTCTCTGGAAAGTGGTCATGAGACATCTTCTGGCAAAACTGGCAACCAAACCCCTAGCTGCTATAAAGAACAGCTAAAAATGCACTCACTGATCTACAATTTCATGGTCCTCCTTGTGCCCTGCCACAAAGCAGCATCCTCAACAACGCAGATGGAAATGAATGCAGGCTAAGCTTATGATGTGCCAGAGCCAAGACATCACTTAAGAGGCGCTCGGCAGCCCAAAGGCAAGCATAACTCGCAATTTCATCAAGACATTGTTGTGCTTCCTGCTTTTTTCTCATCTCCTGTGATTCCTCCCACAGGGCTTAGCACACAGTAGGTGTTCAATGGGCCTTCCTACAAAATTCTCCAAATGGTTCCAGGAATATTTCCCTCTGTCCCACACTCCCAGCCATGTCCTAGAACTCCTTGAGTCCCATTAGTTAGCTTTTCTTCTAAGAAGTCTTCCTGGCTCTTTATTTCAGTCCTCACTGATCTTTCTCTGTGTTCTCCCCATTTTTTGGACTAGGGTCTGAACAAATTCAGCAGTTAATATAGCTCACTCTGTAGAACTGACTTCTTTTTATGTGTGTGTATCTCGACATCACAACTATATAAGAAGTTCTTTGAGTAAAAGAATATTTCTATTCCTATGTTCCTAGCAACAGGTAGAAAAAAAATCTTGTTTTGCTTTCTCTGCTGTAGCTTTCTAATGATGTTTCCTCTGTCTGAAACATCTCCTACACTCATCTTTATCTCTCAGGCCTCAGCTGAGGGACATGTTCCATTAGGAGACCATATATTTATCTCTGTATGGTTGTTATTCAGTTGCTAAGTTGTGTCTGACTCTTTGCAACCCCATGGACTGCAGTATGGCAGGCCTCCCTGTCCACCACCACCTCCCTGAGTCTGCCCAAGTTCAAGTCCATTGAACCATCTAAACATCTCTTCCTCTGCCACCATCAAACCATCTAACCATCTCTTCCTCTGCTTCCTCTTCCCAATGAGTTGGCTATTCACATCAGATGACCTGGAGCTTCAGCTTTAGCATCAATCCTTCCAATGAATATTCAGGGTTGATTTCCTTCAAATATTTCCTTTAAGATTGACTGGTTTGAGATCCTTGAAGTTCAAGGGACTCTCAAGAGTCTTCTCTAGCACCACAATTTGAAAGCATCAATTCTTTGGTGCTCAGCCTTTTTTATGGTCCAATCCTCATATCCATACATGACCACTGGAAAAATGATGCCTTTGACTATATGGAGCTTTGTCAGCAAAGTGATGTCTTTGCTTTTTAATATGCTGTCTAGGTTTGTCATAGCTTTCCCTCCAAGAAGCAAGCCTCTCCTAATTTCATTGGCTGCAGTCACCATCTGCAGCAATTTTGGAGCCCCAAAAGAAGAAAATAGGCACTACCTCTACTTTCCCCCTTCCTATCTTTATGACTATGTGGTAATGGCTGCCACAGTGATTGGACTATTGCTGTATCAAATACCCCCTAAAACTCGGTGGCTTCACACATGAGTTCCTGAGCTCTGCCCAGTAATGCTTGCATATGCATCTGTGGTCGGCTCTGTGGGCACTAATTGGTCCAGGATGATCTTAACTGGGCTGACTTGGCTCTGAGCCATGTGTGGGGTTTCCATCCTCCAGTAGGCTAGCTTGAACTTGTTCACAAAGCAGCCAGGCAAGGATCTGAGAGAAAAAGGGGGCAGGGAGAGACAAAGCCTCTTGAGGTCTAGGCTGAGAACTGGAACGAGGTCACTCTTGCCACATTCTATTTGTCAAGTTAGTNGGGGTTCTCAAGGCAAGAATACTGAAGTGGCTTGCCATTCCCTTCTCCAGTGGACCACATTCTGTCAGACCTCTCCACCATGACCCGACCATCTTGGGTTGCCCCGCAGTCATGGCTTAGTTTCATTGAGTTAGACAAGGCTGTGGTCCTAGTGTGACTAGATTGACTAGTTTTATGTGAGTGTGGTCTCATTGTGTCTGCCCTCTGATGCCCTCTTGCAACACCTACCATCTTACTTGGGTTTCTCTTACCTTGGACATGGGGTATTTCTTCACAGCTGCTCCAACAAAGCCCAGCCGCTGCTCCTTACCTTGGATGAGGGGTATCTCCTCACCACCACCCTTCCTGACCTTCAATGTGGGATGGCTCCTGTAGGCCCTCCTGCACTCACACAGCAACCACTCCTTGGACGTGGGGTTGCTCCTCCTGGCTGCTGCCCCTGGTCTTGGGCATGGGGTTGCTCCTCCCGGTCGCTGCCCTGGCCTCGGGCATGGGGTTGTTCCTCCCGGCCATCGCCCCTGGCCTCGGACGCAGGGTGGCTCTCTTAGCCACCACCCCTGGCCTCGGACGCAGGGTAGCTTCTCCTGGCCGCTGCCATGGCGGCGGCGGCCGGTGTACTAAGCGCAGGTGGCAGCGGCGGCAGTGGCTGGTGCACTAAGCGTGGTCGAGAGCTACCCCGCCTCTGAGGCCAGGGGCAGCGGCCTAGGCTGCAATGGCGCAGGAACGGCCGAGTGGAGCTACCCCGCATCCGAGGTCAGGGGCGGCGGCCGAGAGGAGACTATGAACTTAAGAACCAGTAATATGATCTGTTCACTGGTATTTTTCCAGCCCCCAGGACAAAACTAGTACAGAGAAGTCTTATTTGTTAGATGAATATATAAATTAATTAACTACCAGTGCTGAAAGGAAAGAAAAGGAGGAATGAAAACTCGTGACTGAGCATCTATGAACAGTTCAATGTTCTATTTAATCCTCCTAATATAGTTCATTGGTTCCAGAAGAAGAGTCTTGGGACTACTGGACCATTGGTATTGTCTTCTTTTAACTCTGGCTTTCCGTATGCCAGGGACTGTTCTAAGGGATTTCGATGGATCAGTCAATAAATTGTTACACAAACACTATGAGGCAGAGATTGCTTTTGTCACTGTGTCCCAATTTATAGCCTTGGAAAAGGAAAGGGCAACCTGCTCCAGTATTCTTGCCTGGAGAGTCCCATGGACAGAAGGACCTGGTGAGCTACAGTTCACAGGGTCGCAAAGCACTGGACATAACTGAAATGACTTAGCATGCATGCTAAATTTATAGATGAGGAAACTGAGGCACAGACAGCGGTAAGCAACTACCATGATTCACGGCTCAAAAAAAGCAGAGATGGGGTTTGGATCCATCTAGTCTGGCTCCAGAGTCAACTTTCTCAGATACTACATGTGATTCATACCATGGTTCCCCATCTTGGCTAATGGACAAGCTCCTACCTCATTAGTTTGTCTTGGGACTACTGGACCATTGGTATTGTCTTCTTTTAACTCTGGCTTTCCGTATGCCAGGGACTGTTCTAAGGGATTTCGATGGATCAGTCAATAAATTGTTACACAAACACTATGAGGCAGAGATTGCTTTTGTCACTGTGTCCCAATTTATAGCCTTGGAAAAGGAAAGGGCAACCTGCTCCAGTATTCTTGCCTGGAGAGTCCCATGGACAGAAGGACCTGGTGAGCTACAGTTCACAGGGTCGCAAAGCACTGGACATAACTGAAATGACTTAGCATGCATGCTAAATTTATAGATGAGGAAACTGAGGCACAGACAGCGGTAAGCAACTACCATGATTCACGGCTCAAAAAAAGCAGAGATGGGGTTTGGATCCATCTAGTCTGGCTCCAGAGTCAACTTTCTCAGATACTACATGTGATTCATACCATGGTTCCCCATCTTGGCTAATGGACAAGCTCCTACCTCATTAGTTTAGTTCACTTCAATCACTCAGTCGTGTCCGACTTTTTGAGACCCCATGAATCCCGCACGCCAGGCCTCCCCGTCCAAAACCAACTCCCGGAGTTCACTCAGATTCATGTCCATCGAGTCAGTGATGCCATCTAGCCATCTCATCCTCTGTCATCCCCTTCTTCTCCTGACCCCAATCCCTCCCAGCATCAAAGTCTTTTCCAATGAATCAACCCTTCACATGAGGTGGCCAAAGTAGTTGTCCAAAACAGTGCCCCCATGAGACTATTTAGGTTTAAGTTAATTAAAACTTAATGTAAGTAAAGGTTTAGTCTGTCAGTCACATGAGCCACAGTTCAAGGGCTCAACAGTCCTAGGCAGCTAGTGTCTACTGACCAGGACAATGCAGGGGACACCCCCATCATCACCGAAAGCTCTACCTGGATGGTACTGCTCAAGAGCGTTCCACGGTCACAAAGAGAAATAAACCTGATGAAAGAAGAAGCAATTAAGATCAAGGTAGGATGTGCTGTCATAAGGGTGTTTACCAGCTATGTGGGAAATTGGCATCTTGAGTCCAAAGGGGCCTTGAAAGTAAATATGAGCATGTGGGGGCTGTAGAAACACCATAAGAAGTTTCTCTAATGAGAATCACGTGAGTCTGCTAGGGCACTAAAATGCAGATTTCATACAGCTGCAAAAGGCAACCAGCTTTCCTGAACCTATTCAATTCAATGTCTTAATAGTCCTCTCCTTATTCTCAATTTTCTCAAATGTCAACTATGTATATCCAAGGTAGAAAAGTGTACATTTTCTGTAGCAATGCTATACGGGGTGGGAGGAGGGGAGGTGGGCACAGGTGAGGTGCAGAACATAGAAAAGACCACTGAGAAACTTTCTCTAGGTGAGGAGTAGGACTAGCTTGAGGACAAAGAACATCTGACTTGTAGAACTACAGACCTGGCCAACCCCTCTTGTTTCTTTAAATTTCACATTTTAAATAATTCTAAACAGCTGAGGGAATTTTAGCTGTGCTTTATAAATACTGCTGTTTTTCTTAACTCGTTTGTTTTATACTTCATTATTTAAATCTTATGGCTGCTCTGCCAATTTGATGAGGGTTCTGAAACCCTACCTGGCACTGAAAGCTGATAACAGTTGAAACTCAGAAGCTTGCTTTTCTTTGCACTTTTATTTACAACTTTCCCCAACATTCCAAGACCAAGCACCACCTAGCCAATAGATGACTCTGCTCCAGCATTTCCTAAACTATGGAGAATTACAGTAAGAACTCATGAGGCCATCCTTGAAGAGAATCCTTTTTGTGTCTCAAAACTCAATCCTTCATGTTTTGAAAAAATGAAGAAAAATCAGTACAAAGGACATGCTGTAGTACAGGGATTGACTTCGATGTTACCCTCCTTTATTATAAAGTCTGTTAAAAAGTGCCTTATTTTTATGGTTTGCAAAAACATGATGAGTTTTCAACAAACAAATCTCTACCTACTAATGGTGATTGTTTAATAATCTCGGGTATGGATGTGAGAGTTGGACTGTGAAGAAGGCTGAGCGCTGAAGAATTGATGCTTTTGAACTGTGGTGTTGGAGAAGACTCTTGAGAGTCCCTTGGACTGCAAGGAAATCCAACCAGTCCATTCTGAAGGAGATCAACCCTGGGATTTCTTGGGAAGGAATGATGCTAAAACTGAAGCTCCAGTAATTTGGCCACCTCATGCGAAGAGTTGACTCATTGGAAAAGACCCTGATGCTGGGAGGGATTGGGGGCAGGAGGAGAAGGGGATGACAGAGGATGAGATGGCTGGATGGCATCACGGACTCAATGTACGTGAGTCTGAGTGAACTCCGGGAGTTGGTGATGGACAGGGAGGCCTGGCGTGCTGCGATTCATGGGGTTGCAAAGAGTCGGACACGACTGAGCGACTGAACGGAATGGAACGGATTCTATTTCAGGAATTCAGTCCATCCCATGCCTTTCCACTTTCTCGTAGATCGTCATTAGACCTGAATTCATATGGCAAGAATGTAAAATCTCTTTGGAAAAAAGAATGGAATCTGTGAAGGAAGATGTGCTACTAATTTTAAGACACTGCTCAAGTGCATTTAGCAGGTTTAGGAAGTTTATGTGGTTAGATTCCCCACCTCTCCCACAAGATGGTCATTTAATGCCTGACATATTTTCCTAAACACTATAAACCCTGTACACCCAGACACATCTACAATCTGAGCTTTATCAGCAAAGCTTGAGAGGAATATGATCAGTGGCAAAGATTAAGGGGGCTTTGCAAACAGAGGAAAGCATATTCCACGTTAATTGCTAATCAATTTCAGCCAATGTGGCACCGTGACAGGGCAGCGGGCCTACCTAACAAGAAGGGGACAATCTTGCTTTTCTGAGGTACAATATCTCTAAACAGAAGAATCACCCAACAACCCCAGGTGACTAATTTCTCTATAAATATATTATTGACATAATAGAGGCCTTTTTAATGGGATTATAACTACCCAGACAGCTGCTCTGCTAGTCAAGGAGAACATGGTTGACAAAAAGACTTAAAGGAAAGAATAGAGGAAAATAGCAAATCTCCAGCCAGGCACACTTAAATGACCTCATTGCTTCAAAATAATAGGATCATGTTGCAGATATGAAAGGAAAAGCCAATACGCTTAAAGCAATCGCTTTTTGCATGCTCTTCACCATGTCTCTCCCACTGCTAGACGGAAAAGCCCTCACTTCTCTTGTGCCAAAAGTAGGCATTGCAAACCAAAGGCCACATTGTCTGTTATAGTGTTCTTTAAAGGAATTATGCATGGATTTAAAAGGGCTCTAAAATGGATATGTTCTTTGCCTACACAGCCAGGCAAACTTTTATAATTAATATGAAATTCTTCCAAAGTTTTACTAAAAAAAAAAAAGGTAATTCTCTCAGATGCCCAGTTTTCAAGGAAAAGAAAAGCATATAAAGAACTGATCAAGGAAAAGAAAACTGTCTTAAAAATCACTTCCACAACTAAATCTCACTTGGATTAAAAAATAAGGGCATTAAATAAAATGGTAGGATTCTCTTTATTGCTGCTTATTAAAAAAAAAGAGAGAACATAAATATGTGATATTGTCTATATTTTTTAAGATTCATAGAAAAGAATACAGTTGTCCCCCTTATCCATGTGGATATTCCCCAAGACTCCCAGCAGATTCCTGACCCCCTATACAAACTATATTTTTTCCTATATACACATTCCTATGATAAAATCTTAACTTCTAAATTAGGCAGAGTAAGAGATTAGCAACAAAAATAATAAAATAAAACAATTATAATATGCTGTTAATAATAGTTGTGTGAATGTTGTCCCTCTCTCTCTCTCAAAATATCTTACCATACTGTAGTCACCTTTCTTGTGATGATGTGAAATGACAAAACGTCTCCATGATGAGATAAAGAGGGGTGAATGACGTAGACATTGTGACCTAGCATTAGGCTACTACTGACCTGCTGACAATATGTCAGAAGAAAGTCACCTGCTTCTGATGATTCTGGACCATAGGGCCGTGATGCAAGGGGCTGGGTATCAGGAGCAGACGATGTCCATGGGTGAGGATCCTAGGCAGGACAAAGCCAGGTGGAATGATAATTCATCAGGACTCTTAGCACTGAGAGCAAGTTTAAACTAATAAATTGTTTCTGGAAATTTCTATTTCATAGTTTGGACGGTTACTGACCGTAACCTGGGAAAGTGAAGTCACAGATAAGAGGTGGGGGGCGGGGAGGCTACTGAAAGGTATGATCAAAGCTACAGTTTTTCCAGTAGTCATGTAAGGATGTGAGAGACGGTCCAGAAAGAAGGATGAGCACCACGGAATTGATGCTTTGGAACTGTGGTGCCGGAGAAGACTCTTGAGAGTCCCTTGGACTGCAAGGAGATCAAACCTCTCAATCCTAAAGGAAATCAATCCTGAATATTCCCTGGAAAGACTGATGTTGAAACTGAAGCTGCAGTACTTTGGCCACCTGATGCAAAGAGCTGACGCACTGAAAAATACCCTGATGCTGGGAACAATTGAAGGCAAAAGGAGAAGGCAGCAGCAGAAGAAAAGATAATTAGATAGCATCACTGACTCAATGGACATGAGTTTCAGCAAATTCCAGAGAAAGTGAAAGACAAGGAAGCCTGGTGTGCTGTAGTCCATGGGATTGCAAAGAGCTGGACACAACTTAGCAACTAAGCAACAACAACAACTGAAACCTCAGCTAAGACTTGAGAAAACACAGCCAAACTCATGACTTATATTTCTTTGTATTTATTCACAACGGCTAGTGACTTACACACATAAGGCACTGAAACATTCATTTATTAGGTAACTAGAAATTCAATGGAACTTGAGTACATTCCTGCCCTTGAGAACATTAGGACCCCATGGAGCAGAATCTGAGATGGGGATTCTTGAGCATGTGATTTACAAGGGTAAACCCTCAGATGAAACTTGTAAGACAGTGATGGACACAGCACAGGGCAGAGGAAGGAGCTCCAGAAGGATGTAAGATCAGCTGATCCCATGGAGAACTCTGGGTGTGAGAACCATCACCTCACCCAACCACCAATCCTCTTTTTATTCCTCCAAAGTCACTTAAGGTAATAAAGTAATCAAACCTTAATATCTCAAAAGCTAAACAAAAATAGCAGTTTAGTTTTGGTTTTGCTCATGTAAGTGATCAATGCAAGTTTTCCTCATCAGGAAGCTCTTCTTTGAGCCCTGATCCAGGGACCTAGGTTCCTTCCATTGTGTTGTTTCACCAGAGTCTTCAAACACACAGTCTCCACATTATAAACAAAAGAGATGGAAAGCCCAAGGTGGAGGCCCCGGGGAGCTTTTCAGGGCCTGAAAGGAGCAGGCGTTGCTCCCACCCATATTCTATTGGCCAGAATTCGGTCAATGGCCAAACTAAATTGCAAGGGAGGCTAGGAAATATAGTTAAGTTATGTCAGGAAGAAGCACATTTGAGGAACATCTAGGCAGTCTCTACCACTGCTCTCTGACTCTGCTCAGAGAAGGCCACAAGAATAGACATGCCAGTGGCAACACAGTAGAGGAGACTTCGTTCTGAGCTTTCACGACCACTTACTCACACCATGAAAGGGAATCCACTGTTCACAGACTTCCCCACTGGCAAGGAGGGAGGGAGAGTGCAGAAGAAGAGGAATGGGGAGGAGAAAGGACCTGATGTACCTGCATACAGCTGAAACAACATATCTTTCAGCCTTTTGGACACGTGGCTAGTGTAGAGCAGGAGTACCTACGCAGGAGTACCTGCACTGAGCACCTGAGCCATGGGGCCTGACTTTGATGAGCCCCAAGCTTTTGCAAAAAGCTTGGTGACTCACTTGTCTACTCTATGCCACAGTTTCCTCATCTGCTGAATGGGACAAAGATATGATAGTGTCTAGTCTATACCTCACGCTGGAATTATCTAGAAAGGGCAAGTAAGAAAACAAAGTCTTAGAGAATTTAAGAGCTATGGCCAGAGTTCCAATAACAAAATAGTGGCATAAGACAAATTCTAGCCCATACTTTTCAGGCCCTACCCTGGGACCCTTCACTGTGCTGTAATACCTCTCACATCAAATGTGAAATCTTGTAGAAGAGTGTAAATCATGGCCTAAATGTAAGGTTGAATCATCCCTGTTGCACACATTTGCATTATTGCTTTTCAGAAGGACATTTGGGATCCACAAATAAAAATTCCCCAATCAGCCTACAAGTCTAATCATATTGTAAGGCATTGCCAGCTCCCAGATCACCATGATAAAGCCATTAGCTTGTTCACGAGAGAATGATGGAATGTTTACAGACTGAAGCAACCAAATGACAAGTAATAGTTCCACAATAAAAGCAGAAGGAACTGGAAATCTTGCACAAAAATCCGGAGATATGTTGTCCCAGTGCTTCTCAGCCTAGATACACATTGGCATCACATGGTGAACTTTTTAAAAATGCGGATACCTGAGCTCCACTCCAGGTGAAGTAAAGCAAAATCTTTAGAGAGGAGCCCAGCCATCAGTGCTTTCTAAGGTTTCCTAAGCAATTCTCAATACTCTACATTCAAATATCTACTGTATTTGGATCTTCACAGCATTTTGTTGGAGAGTGATGGCCCCCTGAAAGGATGTGGGGGCAGACACATAAGAGGTCGAGACAGAAGAAGAGCAGCTGGATATTGATGGCAACAGACACATGAACCCCTGTGGAAGCCAGGACAAGGCTCTACCTCCACTCTCTTCCTCCTGCACTGGCTCAGATGGTGGAGTCATTCCTGGTATCATGGCAACCTTAGAACTTGTTTCTGAGCTCCATCACCAGTATAAGGGGGTTCTTTGGATGGGAAATTGGTGCTCAAGGTAATCACGGACAACAGTGAATGAAAGACAAGTTCACAAGGTAAGATAAGAATAACCCCCATTAACTGAGTGCTTACTATCTCCTAATCATTGGGCAAAGGAATTTACTTGCATTAACTCATTTAACCCTTATGACAATACTGTGAAGTACATATTGTGACATCCATTTTACAGCAAGAAAAACTGAGGCTGAAAACAATGAAATAATCTCCCTCAGCCATCCACGAATAAGTACTATAGCCTGGTTTCAAATCCAGACTATCCACTTTGAAAGCCCTTGCAGTTAACCAAAAATGGTAGCTAAATGGAGGGGTCTATGCAGTGTCTTGACCCCAGTCACCCTTCAGAGTTGGAATCTAACAAAGAATGAGAGCAAAAAGTTTAAGATTTATTTTAGATAAAACGCTCTGAGATTGCAAAGTCCAAATACATTAACAATCCATAACATCAGAAAAGCAAAAGCAAACTTATAATAGAGTCCTTAAAAAGCCAATTGTAGGTCACACCCTACACAAAGGTTACACAAACCAATGGACCAACCTTATGAGGGAAGAAATCAAAAGGAAGAAAGAATTCAACCTTGAAGCCTGGGAAAAGGAGACCTCAAACACAATGTTAAAAATATATATAATGAAAGGCAGAGAAATACTGCACAAATGTAAGAAAAACTAGAAACACAAGTCCAAATAAATGAATAGGAAATAGATAAACTACCTGAAAAAGAATTCAGAATAATGATAGTAAAGATGATCCAAAACCTCAAAAGTAGAATAGAGAAATGCAAGAATCAATTAACAAAGACCTAGAGTTAAACATCAGAGACAAACAACACAATTGCTGAAATTAAAATTACTCTAGAAGGAATCAATAGCAGAATCTCTGAAGCAGAAGAACAGATCAGTGAGCTGGAAGATAAAATGGTGGAAATAACTGCCCAAGAGAAGAAAAAAGTAAAAACCATGAAAAGAACTGAGAATAGTCTCAGAGACCTCTGGGACAACATTAAACACACTAACATTTGAATTATAGGGGTCCCAGAAGAAGAAGAGAAAAGAAAAGGGCATGATAAATTTTTTGAAGATATTATAGTTGAAAATTTCTCCAACATGGAAGAGGAAATAATCAATCAAGTCCAAGAAGCACAAAGAGTCCCATACAGGACAAACCCAAGGAGAAACATGCCAAGACACATACTAATAAAAATTATATAGTCAGGAAATATAAGAGAAGAAAAAGATCTACAAAAATAACCCTAAACAATTAGAAATTGTCAATAGATATCAATAATTACTTTAAATGTAAATGGATTAAATACTCCCAGCAAAAGATACAGACTGACTGAATGGATACAAAAACAAGACCCATATATATGCTGTCTACAAGAAACCAACTTCAGATCTAAAGACACGTATAGACTGAAAGTCAGAGGATGGAAAAATATATTAATGAAAATGGAAATCAAAAGAAAGCTGGACTAGCAATCCTCATATTGGACAAAATAGACCTTAAAATAAAGAATATTACAAGAGATAAGAAAGGACACTACATGATCAAGGGATCCATTCAAGATAAAGACATAACAATTGTCAGCATCTAGGCAGCCAACATAGGAGCACCTCGATACACAAGACAAACACTAACGGACAGAAAAGAGAAACTGACCGTAACATAAGAGTAGGAGACTTTAACACTCCACCTATACCAATGGACAGATCAAAACAGACAACTAATGAGCAAATACAAGTCTTAAATGATACATTAGACAAGATGGATCTCATTGATATCTTCAAGACATTCCATCCAAATGCAGAAGAACACATCTTCTTCTCAAGTGCACAGGAACATTATCCAGGATAGACCACATCTTAGGTCACAAATCAAACCTCAGTAAATTTAAGATAATTGAAATCATATCAAGCATCTTTTCTGACCACAGTGCTATGAGACCAAATACCAATTACAAGAAAAAACAGTAAAAAAAAAAAAAAAAAAACCACAAATACATGGAGAGTAAACAATATATTTATACAAAATGAACAGATTGTTAAAGAAATCAAAAGCAAAATCAAAAAATTCATAAAAACAAATGACAATGAAAACACAACTCAAAACCTATGGGATGAAGCAAAAGCAGTTCTAAGAGAGGTTTATAGCAACACAATCCAATCTCAAGAAACAAGAATAACAACGAACAGATAACCTCACTTTACACCTAAAACTAAAGAAAGAAGAACAAAAAAAAATTAGTAGAAGGAAAGAAATCTTAAATATCAGAGCAGAAACAAACGAAAAAGAAATGAAAGAAACAATAGCAAAAGTTAATAAAACTAAAAGCTGGTTCTTTGAGAAGATAAACAAAATTGACAAACCTTTAGCCAGACTCACGAAGAAAAAGAGTCAACAACCAAATCAACAAAATTAGAAATGAAAAATGAAAGGCTACAACAGACAATGCAGAAATACAAAGGATTATAAAAGAATATTATGAGCAACTATATGGCAATAGAATAGATAACCTGGAAGAAATCAACAGATTCTTAGAAAAGTTCAATCTTTGAAGATGGAGCCAGGAAAAAATAGAAATTATGAACAACTCAATTATAAATAATGAAATTAAAACTATGATTAAAAATCTCCCAAAAAACAAAGTCCAGGACCAGATGGCTTCACAGGGGACTTCTATCAATTAGAGAAGAGCTAGTGCCTATCCTTCTAAAAGTCTTTCAAAAAATTGCAGAGGAAGGAATGTTTCAAACTCACTCCACGAGGCAACCATCACCATGATAGCAAAACCAGACAAAGACAACACACAAAAAAGAAATCTATAGGCCAATATTACTGATGAACATAGATTCAAAAACCTCAACAAAATTCTAACAAGCAGAATTCAACAACACATTAAAAAGCTCACACACCATGATCAAATTGGGTTTCTTCCAGGGATACAAGGATTCTCAATATACACACATCAATGTGATACATCACATTAACAAATTGAAAGATAAAAACCATATGATCATCTCAATAGATGAAGCAAAAGCCTTTGACAAAATTTAACACCCATTTATGATTAAAACTCTTCAAAAAATGGGCATAGAAGGAACCCACCTCAGCATAATAAAGGCCATATATGATACATACACAGCAAACATTATTCTCAATGGTGAAAACCTGAAAGCATTCCCCCTAAGATGAGGAACAAGCAAGACAAGCGTGTCCCCTCTCAACACTATTATTCAACATAGTTTTAGAAGTCCTAGCTACAGCAAACAGAGAAGAAAAAGAAATAAAAGGAATCCAGATCAGAAAAGAAGAACAACAGTTCTATTTGCAGATGACATAATACTATACATAGAAAACCTTAAAGATGCTATCAGAAAATTACTAGAGTTAATTAGTAAATTCAGCAAAGTCGCAGGATAAAAAATCAATACACAGAAATCACTTGCATTCCAATATACTAACAATGAAAAATCAAAACAAAAAAGAAATTAAGGGATCAATCCCATTCATCATTGCAACAAAAAGAACAAAATATCTAGGAATAAACCTATGTAAGGAGACAGGAGAACTATATATAAAAAAGTATAAGGCATTGATGCAAGAAATAAATATGATATAAACAGATAGAGAGATATGCCATGTTCTTGGGTAGGAAGATTCAATATTGTGAAAATGACTATAGTACCAAATGCAATCTACAGATTCAATGTCAGTTCAGTTTACTTCAGTTGCTCAGTCATGTCTGACTCTTTGCAACCCCATGGACTGCAGCACGCCAGGCCTCCCTGTCCATCACCAACTCCCGGAGTCTCCTCAAATTCATGTCCATTGAGTTGGTGATGCCATCCAACCATCTCATCCTCTGTCGTCCCCTTTCCTCCACCTTCAATCTTTCCCAGCATCAGGGTTTTGTCAAATAATTCAGTTCTTCACATCAGGTGGCCAAAGTTTTGGAGTTTCAGCATCACTCCTTCCCATGAACATTCAGGACTGATTTCCTTTAGGATGGACTGGTTGGATCTCCTTGCAGTCCAAGGGACTC
This sequence comes from Aepyceros melampus, assembly GCA_006408695.1. Taxonomy (NCBI): domain Eukaryota; kingdom Metazoa; phylum Chordata; class Mammalia; order Artiodactyla; family Bovidae; genus Aepyceros; species Aepyceros melampus. Next base: position 57,562 of record SJXQ01004375.1, on the reverse strand, counting down.
TCAAGAGTCTTCTCCAACACCACAGTTCAAAACCATCAATTCTTCAGTGCTCAGCTTTCTTTATAATCCAACGCTCACATCCATACATGACTACTGGAAAAGCCATTGCTTTGAATAGATGGACCTTTTTTGGTAAAGTAATGTCTCTACTTTTTAATATGCTGCCTAGGTTGGTCAAAACTTTTCTTTCAAGAAGCAAGCATATTTTAATTTCATGGCTGCAGTTACCATCTGCAGTTATTTTGGAGCCCAAGAAAATAAAGTCTGTCACAGTTTCCACTGTTTCCCCATCTATTTGCCATGAAGTGATGGGACCAGATGCCATGATCTTATTTTTCTGAATGTTGAATTTTAAGCCAACTTTTTCACTCTCTTCTTTCACTTTCATCAAGAGGCTCTAGTTCTTCTTCGCTTTCTGCAGTAAGGGTGGTGTCATCTGCATATCTGAGGTTATTGATATTTTTCCCAGTAATCTTGATTCCAGCTTATGCTTCTTCCAGCCCAGCATTTCTCAGATTCTACAGATTCAGTGTGATCCCTATCATATTACCAATGGCATTTTTCACAGAACTAGAATAGAAAATTTCACAATTCCTATAGAAACACAAAAGATCCTAAATAGCCAAAGCAATCTTGAGAAAGAAGAATGGAGCTGGAGGAATCAACTTTCCTGACTTCAGATTATACTACAAAGCTACAGTCATCAAGACAGTATGGAACTGGCACAAAAACAGAAATATAGACCAATGGAACAAGATAGAAAGCCCAGAAATAAACCCATGCACCTATGGGTACCTTATTTTTGACAAAGGAGGCAAGAATATACACTGGGACAAAGACAGCCATGTCAATAGGTGGTCTGGGAAAACTGGACAACTACATGTAAAAGAATGAAATTAGAACACTTCCTACCACCATACACAAATATAAACTCAAAATGGATTAAAGACCTAAATGTAAGACCAGAAACTATAAAACTCAGAGAAAAACACAGACAGAATACTTGATGACATAAAGCAAGCAAGATCCTCTATGACCCACCTCCTAGAGTAATGGAAATGAAAACAAAAGTAAACAAGTGGGACCTAATTAAACTTAAACACATTTGCACAGCAAAGGAAACTATAAACAAGGTGAAAAGACAACCCTCAGAATGGAGAAATGGAGAAAATAATAGCAAATGAAACAACTGAAAAAGGATTAATTTCCAAAATATACAAGCAGCTCATACAACTCAATACCAGAAAAACAATCTCATCAAAAAGTGGGAATAAGACCTAAACAGACATTTCTCCAAAGAAGACATACAGATGGCTAACACACACATGAAAAGATGCTCATTATTAGAGAAATGCAAATCAAAACTACAAGGAGATACAACCTCACACTGGTTAGAATGGCCATCATCAAGAAGTCTACAAACAACAAATGCTGGAGAGGATGTGGAGAAAAGCAAACCCTCTTGCACTGTTGGTTGGAATGTAAATTGATATAGCCAGTATGGAAGACACTATGGAGATTCCTTTAAAACCTAGGAATAAAACCACCATATGACACAGCAATCCCCTGGCTAGGCATATACCCTGAGGAAACCAAAATTGAAAAAGACACATGTACCCCAATGTTCACTGCAGCACTATTTACAACAGCTAGAATGTGGAAGCAATCTAGATATCCATCAACAGATGAATGGATATTGTGGGACATGTACACAATACTCAGCCGTAAAAAGGAACACATTTGAGTCAGTTCTAATGAGGTGGATGAACCTAGAGCCTGTTATACAGAGTGAAGTAAGTCAAAAAGAGAAAGATAAATATCATATACTAACACATATATATGGAACCTAGAAAGATGGTACCAATGAATTTACTTGCAAGGAGCAATGGAGAAACAGACATAGAGAACATTCTTATGGACACAGGGAGAGGGGAGGAGGAGGTGAGATGTGTGGAGATGTATGTGAGATGGACATTACCATATGTAAAATAGATAGCCAGTGGGAATTTGCTGTAGGCTCAGGAAACTCACACAGGGGCTCTGTATCAACTTAGAGGGGTAGAGTGGGGAGGGAGACAGAAGGGAGGTTCACGAGGGAGGGGACATATGTATACCTGTGGCTGATTCATGCTGAGGTTTGGCAGAAAACAACAGAATTCTGTAAAGCAAGTATCCTTCAATTAAAAATAAATATTTTCTTTTTAAAAAAAGAAAAGTTTAAAAAAAAAAGCCAATGTAGTAATAATTCTGGCCCACTCATCCCCAGAGCTACCAGCCATTTTAAAAGTCTACATAAAATATGGAGGAAGGACATAGTATAGTGCCCTAGGAATTTTGTTTCTGTTTCTTTCCAAGAAGACAACAAAAATCATAGGCATAGGGCCAACCTTGGTTTAAAAATTTTTTTAAGACATATATATTCCCAATTTAGGGAATTTAAGCTCCATAAAAGAAGGCAGAATATTTTAAGTCCAAAAGGCAATTTTCTATTCTATTAAAAAAAATGACTCAAAATATTGTGTTCTTTCTATGGAGCAAAGGGACAAATCCCATGGGTTTGAAGGAGAGGTGACTTGACCTACACTCTTCTCTGAAGACCTTCATTCTTCGTGGATCTCAGGGACTAAGTGGTCTACCCTCCAACAAACCAAACCGAATATGTATTTTAATGATCTTTTTATACAAGTCAATGACATGTAGTAGACATGTTGCAAAAATGACCTCAATTCTTTACCTCTCCCTGAATCTCTGCTCTTGACTGTATAATAGTGCAGCACCCACCTCTAATTCTTGGACTTGATCATTGGTTTTCTGATCAATTAAACACCAGCAGACATTATGGGAGAAAAGGCTTGAAATATTGTTGCATGGTTTCCACTTCATCTCTTGCTCCTGTCTCACAGTGAGCACGCCTTGGCTAGACAGACATGTGGAGCAGATCCCACCTGTCTCCGTCAAGGTCTCAGACATGTGAGGGAGTCCAGTCAAGGCCAGAAAAACTACCCAGGCAAATGGAGACTGGTTAACAGGCACAGGAGGAAGCTCAACAAAGCTCAGCTCAGAAGAGCAGAACCCCCAGCCAAAGCACAGATTCAGGAACAAAAGTGTTTATTGTCATATGCATCTCAGGCTTTGTGGTTACTTGTTATGATGCACTGTTGTGGCCATGGATAACTGATATAAGTAATAAAAATAATATTTGATGACAATTTCTAGATTACAAATATTACCATCATTATAAAGTTTCAATAAAAAGATATGCCCCTTCACACAGGCACACACAATTTCCCTTGGGCCTGATTCTCTCCCACCTCTTGAGCTATGTTAAGAATCAAAAACTTTCCACTGTGTTTTCTGGCGATTCAGCTGTCACACTAAATCACACCTACCCAACAATAGTATATCCACTATTCCAAGGGTTACGGTAGCTTTGAGCATTATTTTATTCTGTTTCTTTTCCACACAACTGGAAGCTGAACTTTTTCAAAGTACCAGACAGAACAGACACTCAATAAATGTTACTTGAATGAATAAACAAATTAATAAAGTAAAAAGGTAGGATTCACCTTAAACAGGAATATCTATTGGTCAAAGTATCTATTGGTCTCTTTTGGTTGTAAGTTACAGAAAACCCACGTCAAACCGGCTTCAGCAAAAACAGGTATGTAACTGGTTAATGTAATGGAAATATTTCATGGGTGCTGAATCTAAGAATTCAAACAAGGGCATACCATAAGGACCTAAGGACCTGGTTTCTCCTTGGATCTTGGCCCTGCTTTCCACTGTTTGCTTCTTTCTTGAGCTCTAAGTGGTAAAGTCTTACCTGTTTCCAGCAGAAAGGAGAAGGGATCACTCCTCAACAGTCCCAGAAAAGCCTTGACTAGATCTCTGTGACTCTGAAGATGTCACATACCCACCCCTGAGCAGTCACTTTGGTAGAAGAAATGCAATGTCATATTCAGTCAGGTCTGGAGAATACAGGAGGTGGGAGAAGGGAACAGGGGATAACGTTGATGAAAGAGAGGGTGTGGGGTTAAAAAGAAAAAATCAGGATTAGAGTAAATAGATGCTGCCTCTACTCAGAAGCCAAGTCAACCAGACTAAATAAGAAAAAAGTCTGAGGAATACACACTGTGTGTGACCCACTTGGGAGAAGGCAATGGCCTTCTCTTGCCTGGAAAATCCCATGGGTGGAGGAGCCTGCTAGGCTGCAGTCCATGGGGTCGCTAAGAGTCAGACACAACTGAGCGACTTCACTTTTACTTCTCACTTTCATGCACTGGAGAAGGAAATGGCAACCCACTCCAGTGTTCTTGCCTGGAGAATCCCCGGGACGGGGGAGCCTGGTGGGCTACCGTCTATGGGGTCGCACAGAGTCGGACATGACTGAAGCGACTTAGCAGCAGCAGCAGTGACCCACTTGTGCCTTACCTGCGGTCTCTCCACCTCTCCACTCCAGCATTTCTGCAGCAACCGCATGCACACGATAGCACCTGATCCCTCACCTGAACTGCATTGCCTACTCTCACTTTCAATCCGGGGCTTTCTCTGGCACAGCCCCAAGGGATACCAGAGGAACCCAATCAGCCATTCTGACACAAGTGTAAGCCTGGAAATATAAGAGAATTAACCATCCATGAGGCATGGAATGACAATGAGCAATGGAAACCAGTGGTTAAACACTCTCTTCTTCTCAGAAGACAATCTTATATGGCTTCTGGTGGGTCTGGACTGATCCCCGTGCTCACAGCAAACACCAGCTCAATAATGTGGCCTGACACTGGCTTTCTTTTCTTCCTTGTGTCACTCTCCCCAGTCTCCCATTCCTGCTCCCCAGGATCATTGCCTAAAATTACCTACCTGTACACAAATCCTTGCCTCAGGCTTTGCTTTCCAACAGAATCTAGGCTAATGCATGTATACACACACACACAACCATCTGCAGGAGCTAAGACAACACAACAAACCATGCCTTTCACTTTTCCTTGAGCTTCAAATCCTTTGTCCAATCCACAAACTTTTCTCTGTTCAGTTCAGTCACTTAGTCATGTCCGACCCTTTGCGACTCCATGGACTGCAGCTCACCAGGCTTCCCTGTCCATCACCAACTCCCAGAGCTTGCTCAAACTCATGTCCATAGAGTTGGTGGTGCCATCCAACCATCTCATCTTCTGTCATCCTCCTCCCGCCTTCAATCTTTCCCAGCCCCAGGGTCTTTTCCATTGAGTCAGTTTTTTTTGCATCAGGTGGCCAAAGTATTGGAGCTTCACCTTCAGCATCATTCCTTCCAATGAATATTCAGGAATGATTTCCTTTATGATTGACTGGTTTGATCTTGCAGTCAAAGAGACTCTCAAGAGTCTTCTCCAACACCACAGTTCAAAAGCATCAATTCTTGGTGTTCAACTTTCTTTATGGTCCAACTCTCACATCTGTACATGACTACTGGAAAAACCATAGCTTTGACTAAACAGACTTTTGTCGGCAAAGTAACGTCTTTGCTTTTTAAAATGCTGTCTAGCTTTGTCATAGCTTTTCTTCCAAGGAGCAAGCATCTTTTAATTTCTGGCTGCAGTTACCATCTGCAGTGATTTTGGAGCCCAAGAATATAAACAAACTTATCTGTCCACCTTCAAATGGACCTCAATAATTTTGCTATGTGTTTCTCTAAGAGAATAAAACCTACCTGAAAACTCCCCCTACCACCAAAATTCTCTACCCTCTGAGAAGTGTTCCCTCTCTAATCAAGCACAAAGGATCAAGGTTATTAAAAGGAAGCAGCAATGGAAGAAGACCAGGAAATGAGAAGAGAAGGTTATTCATGACTTGGGCCTTAAAGGGCAAACAAGATTTTCATATGCAAAGAATTGATGTGGGGACCCTCTGGCTGACACCTGGAATGGGGAGCCACACTGGGGAGCACGGCTGTCTCCCTGGTGAGAAGAGATAATGTCAGCTCAAGACACCACATGCACTTCCAGAAAACCCAGAGATGCCACAAAATAAGTAGAAATGGTATCTGCACACACATCACCTAACCAAACCACAAAGCAAATGCTACTTTTCCAAAACTGCAAAAATACAAAAATCAAGATATTTTAACATCCATAACATATATAACGTGTTTATAAAGCACAAAGATTCCACAGCTATGTAAGCAAAGGATGAAAACAGATGAATTACTTGAGAGGAGTCAGAACTAGATAACAAAGGGGAAACTAGACAACCACGTTAATCAAAGATATGCAAATTTAACAAGATGCCATTTTTATAGCAAAATAATCATAACCAGGGGCATCCCAGATGGAGCTAGTGGTGAAGAACCCACCTGCCAATGCAGGAGATGTAAGAGACACAAGTTCAATCCCTGGGTCAGGAAGATCCCCTGGAGAAGGGTATGGCAACCCACTCTAGTACTCTTGCCTGGAGAATGCCACAGACAGAGGAGCCTGGCAGGCTATAGTCCAGAGGATCACAAAGAGTTGGACACAATTCTAGAGATTTAGCATGCATGCAATCATAACCAAGACCAGCAGCCTATGTGTCACTGTGTGTGTTTATTTACTCAGTTGTGTCTGACTCTTTATAACCCCCCTGCAAAGACTCCTCTATCCATGGAATTCTCCAGGCAAGAATACTGGACTAGATAGCCATTCCCAACCTAGAGATTAAATCTATATCTCTCACTTTGCAGGCAGATTCTTTACTGTCATGAGACTATAAACTGAATGCTATTTGGAAAGCCACTGAAAACATTATCAAGAGCCTAAAACCCTTTTATTAATTTTGATTACACAATTTCATCTTTGGGAATCTACATTAAGAAAATAATCCTTGACACAGAAAAACATCTGAATTTATAATTATCATGCCCATTTGCAACATTATAATAGCAAAAAAATAAGGAACACTATGTTTTAATAAAAGAATGCAAGGAGTATATAAAGGCTGTATATTGTCATCCTGCATATTTAACTTATATGCAGAGTACTCATGAAAAATGCTGGACTGGAAGAAACACAAGCTGGAATCAGGATTGCCGGGAGAAATAACAATAACCTCAGATATGCAGATGACACCACTCTTATGGCAGAAAGTGAAGAGGAACTAAAAAGCCTCTTGATGAAAGTGAAAGAGGAGAGTGAAAAAGTTGGCTTAAAGCTCAACATTCAGAAAACGAAGATCATGGCATCCGGTCCCACCACTTCATGGCAAATAGATGGGGAAACAGTGGAAACAGTGTCAGACCTTATTTTTTTGGGCTGCAAAATCACTGCAGATGGTGATTTCAGCCATAAAATTAAAAGACGCTTACTCCTTGGAAGAAAAGTTATGAGCAACCTAGATAGCATATTCAAAAGCAGAGACATTACTTTGCCAACAAAGGTTCGTCTAGTCAAGGCTATGGTTTTTCCAGTAGTCATGTATGGATGTGAGAGTTGGACTGTGAAGAAGGCTGAGTGCCGAAGAATTGATGCTTTTGAACTGTGGTGTTGGAGAAGACTCTTCAGAGTCCCTTGGACTGCAAGGAGATCCAACCAGTCTATTCTGAAGGAGATCAGCCCTGGGATTTCTTTGGAGGGAATGATGCTAAAGCTGAAACTCCAGTACTTTGGCCACCTCATGCGAAGAGTTGACTCATTGGAAAAGACCTTGATGCTGGGAGGGATTGGGGGCAGGAGGAGAAGGGGCTGACAGAGGATGAGATGTCTGGATGGCATCATTGACTTGATGGGCATGAGTCTGAGTGAACTCCAGGAGCTGGTGATGGACAGGGAGGCCTGGCATGCTGCGATTCATGAGATTGCAAAGAGTCGGACACAACTGAGCGACTGAACTGAACTGAGTGCAAATTTTAGCCTGTTTTCTATATTATGTAACAATTTAAATTATATTCAAAGATTTACAATAATATAGATGCTTACTGCTACTGCTGCTGCTAAGTCACTTCAGTCATGTCCGACTCTATGTGACCCCATAGATGGCAGCCCACCAGGCTCCCTCGTCCCTGGGTTCATATGAAATAAATTTGAAAACAAAATTATATATGCAATATATATATATATATATATATATATATGTAGAAAGAATACCAATGCACATACAAAAGTTTGAAGAAATAAACATCAAAATGCTAACAGGCATTGTCTTTGAATAATGGTATCAACTTTTCTATATTTTAAAATGTTCTACAATTATATACCTAATGGGAAAATGTTACTTTTATTACTTATCAAAAAACAGATTATTGGTTTAAAATTTTATCTGTATGGTGAAAACAAAAAACATAAAAATATACCTACATGTGATCAAGTATCAGGAAAAACACAGAAATATAAACAGCTGTGCTGGTGGGCTGAAATCCATGGGGTCGCTAAGAGTCAGACATGACTTCACTTTCACTTTTCACTTTCATGCATTGGAGAGGGAAATGGCAACCCACTCCAGTGTTCTTGCCTGGAGAATCCCAGGGACTGGGGAGCCTGGTGGGCTGCCATCTATGGGGTCACACAGAGTCGGACATGACTAAAGCAACTTAGCAGCAGCAGTTGCACTTAGATCTAATGACCAGAGCAGTTTTCATTTCCATTATGGTGTTCACAGCATTGTTTACAAACCCTGCCCCACGTACACTCATGAAGAAACAATGCTTATGTTGATTTGAAGATGGCTGACCCTTCTGCTCCACTGGGATGGGTAGAAATAGATGTCAAGGGAAGAATCAAGTCATGGCCCTGGAAATTGTGTGGAGTAAATACTCACAAATATAAAACCAAGCAGGTCTTCCCCCTGAGTCTGAATTAAGGATGATTCAGGGAATCATTCAGGGAGCTTCATCCCCAATTACACTCCAAAAATGTTAAAACATGAGCTTCTTGCCTATCAGAACCTATTACACTGGTAGATCCCTCAAGAAGCAGAACTGAGAGGCAGAAAGTCTCCATGCATATAAACACATTCACGTGTATAAACATACATGGTCTCAGATAATGGGGTCAAGTGCATTCGACCACAGCAAGGACATGATCATCTTAAAAGGACTGTCTTCCTACCTTTGGACCCAGTAGTAGTTAACTTTCAATTTTTGGATAACAAAGTTCAAGCATTGATTCCAAAGTGAAGGGCTTGAGGGAAAGAAGGAGCTTGGACTAAGCCAAACTGCCATTTCATTTACTGAAAGCTTCAAAATATTACCAACTCTGTTTGAAATGCATCAGCAACGGTTCATTTTTTTTTCCTTTTTATCAAAACACATTTAGACTGTGGTGAATGACAGCATAAATCTTAAATAGAAAAGATACAGGAAATAAAAGACCACCCGGGTAGAACATAACTGTAAATGTGTCCATAAAACTATATTTGAATTCTGATCTTATACACAGAAATGCATTTAACCTTCCCAGCAAGAGGCTTTCACCGACTTCCAAAGAAAGTGTGACCAATTAAGCTAGAGAAACTTTAAGAGTCAATGTTAATTACACCGAAAGATGCTCCAGTCACTTCCCAGTTCTGGCTGAAGTTTTTACTAGAGATGGCTGGAACCAATTTGAGTGCTTTTATGTTGCGTCTAGACTTTAATAAGCAGTTTGAGCATGAAGCCAGCCGAAGCCAGCATCAAGCAGGCTGTAGGGTACCCAGCTCATAGAAACACAGTAGTCCCCAGGGCCCCTCCCAGGCCTTTCTTGCTGCTATCAGAGAATCTCTCTCACCATGTGGTTTCAAAAGCAATAGGATCTAGTCTTTGTTGATAAGATTCATGACACTTCCTTAACTTAATTCACGTTTTTCTTTGCCATCTCAATCCCAATGGCCTCCTGAGATCATTCACTCTAGCTTTCTGTTTTGTAACTTTTATTACTTATTTCAAAAAACAGATTACTGGTTTAAAATTGTATTTGTATGGTGAAGACAAAAACCATATAAAAATATACCTACATGTGATCAAGTATCAGGAAAAACACAGAAATATGAACAGCTGCTGCATTTAGAGCCAATGACCAGAGCAGTTTTCATTTCCATTATGGTGTTCACAGCATTGTCTGCAAACCCTGCCCCAGTACACTCATGAAGAGACAATGCTCATGTTGATTTGAAGATGGCTGGCCCCTTTGCTCCACAGGGATGGGTAGAAATAAATGTCAAAGGAAGAATCAAGTCATGGCCCTGGAAATCATGTATTTACTCTAGAGTATTTACTCTAGCCTTTCTCTTATTCTTAAGAATAACAGGGAAATGGAGAAAGGTGACTTGGAAGCAGGTGCACCCGAAAGGACAGACAATCTGGAGGTGGAGTCACCCACCAGCAAGCGATCTTCAGTAAGTCATGTGGCCTCTCTGAGCCCACATTTCCATATCTGTAAAATGGGATGCCTACATGGAAGGTCTGTGTAGATGAAACACAGTAGTCTCTGCAGTTGACTGAAGCAAGAATTCTGTACAGGTGGTCTATTTAAGGGAGTGCTGTAAAGAGAAACCAGGACGTGGGTGGCTGGGCAGGAAAGGGGAAGAAGCAGAGCAAGGAATTTCCCTCAAATCTCCAACCTCTGTCTGGTCCTATAAGAAGCTCCAGAGTTACTTACCACTCAGAGTCTGCCATGCATTAAGACAACAGAGCTGGCTTCCCTAGTCCCACCCCCAGTCAGTCTTGGCTACAGACAGTCAGGCTGGGGCTGTTGGGGAATGTAAACTCCCAGGCCCTCATGTCTCTTGGTGTGGGTGAGGCAGCTCTGAGTGCCCAGAGGCAACTTTCTGACAGTCAGAGGTTCAAGCTGTTGACAAGAGATGGCATAGAGGCACCAAACAAGCAAAGGGAATGTAGGCATGACATCATGGCACCTGACTTTGCAATCGGTGTTGGGGAAATATCATAACCATAGCAACTATTACTATGCTGCTGCTTCAGGCGTGTCTGACTCTGTGTGACCCCACAGATGGCAGTGCACCAGGCTCCCCTGTCCCTTGGATTCTCCAGGCAAGAACACTGGAGTGGGTTGCCATTTCCTTCCCCAATGCAGGAAAGTGAAAAGTGAAAGGGAAGTCACTCAGTTGTGTCCGACTCTTCATGACGCAATGGACTGCGCCTACCAGGCTCTCCTGTCCATGGGATTCTCCAGGCAAGAGTACTGGAGTGGGGTGCCATTGCCTTGATCAGATATCTCTCATGAAGCACTTTACATGTCTTAGCCAACAACTTACAAAATATGTTTGGTTACTGTCACCATCATACAGTTGGGGAAACTGAGGCTAAGAAGGATAAAGAAAACTGCTTACACACTCCCAGAGGCAGTAAAGCTGAGTTGAGAATCCCATTCCTTTAACTCCAGAAGCCAGAACCCAAGTTCCTAAGTACTATACTAGTGCTGTCTATGAAACGTCTAAATTAAGAGCCAGATGACAACCATCTTCGTGGAGTCAGCACATTATGGGAATGCATACACCTGGCAGGTTTTAGACAACTGAGTGAAATAAAATTCCAAACAAAATGCTTACACAAGGCTTAGGTAGTCCACAAGCAGAAAACTTGAGACTCCTGAATCTCTCTTCTTTTTCTCATGACTATCAGACACTCCATAGAGAAATCTGGTCAACATCCACTTAGGTTAAATGTTTAAGTCTTTGGGGCCCATATTTCCAATATTCACTCTATAGAGTAGTAAATTACAGAAGAGAGAGGGTAATCTCTTGGTTCCAAGAGCATCACGCATGTTAACTGGCAAGGGGAACGTGAAAGTTGTTTGGCACGTCTGCTCTGCCTGGGTCTTACATCTTCAAGCAGCATGAAGCAGGTGCTGAGCTTGGTAGGGCTGCCTTCTCTGGATCAGTGACAGCAGATATCTTTGATCATTACTGTGTGTCACATAATTGCTCTCAGACAAAAAAAATAATACTCTTGTTTACTATTAATATATACCATTTGCAGACTTATATTTTCAAGGGTTGTCTACAAAAATGCAAAGGTGTCACTGATAAGTTTTAGATTGAACCAAATGAAGCTGCCATTTTTGTACTTTAAAAACAGATGAATATCAGCAAGCTCACATGGCACAACCTCATAGGTTACTGAGAGCAAAAATTTTTTAAAAACCTAAAGAGATGTCTTTCTAAATCTTCATGGTCCTTTCAAATGGCTAAGTGATCTGTAATGTGAGTAAACAGGCAGCATTGTTTGCTCAAACCAGTGCTTTTTGACCAGAATGAGAGAAAAGTGACAATGAATAATCCAAACTGGTAGCAGATCCCCTAAAAACTGTGAGCCAACCAAACACTTTAGCCAAACAAGGAGAAAAGGACTGATTTGGGTTTCCTCTAACTGGCCTCATGGAGGTGATCTAAATCGATGGGTAAATAGACCAAAGGAAGGTAGCAAAAAGAAGAAAAAGAAAGAAATCATGAGTCTGGGTAACTGTCAGACTGGATGACAAATGCTGTACGTACGTATTGGCCTCCAAGCCCCTCCCTTCACATGCCTGCTGCTGCAGCGTACTATGAGTTACACATCTCATGAAAAGGCTCTATTTCAGCTAATCTGTATAACTACAAAACTTGAACACTCCAGATTCAAATGGCAAAACCAAAACAGTTCTTCTCCATCATTACCAAGAGCTATAATCACTAACCCTTGTGTCTGAGAGGGACAGATAACATCCAGGGCAGATGGGTTTCTAGGCAGTGCCTTCCTAGACCATCAAGGACACGGGAGAAGGAGTAGCCATGCATGCATCACACATCCGTCCTCCTGACCTAGGCTTCTGTTGACTTCTCTGTCACCTAGAAGACACCGAGAGATTATCATACTAAGTAAAGAGAGTCGGAAGGAGAAAGACAAATATCATGTGATATCACTTATATATGGAATCTAACATATGACACAAGTGGGCTTACTTACAAAACAGGACTCACAGACGTAGACAACAAATGTAATGGTTACCAAAAGGGTGCAAATGAGGAGTTTGGGACTAGCAGATACATACTGCTGTGTAGAAAAAACAAGGAACTACCGGTAGCATAGGGAACTATATTCCATAACCTGTAATAAACCATAACAGAAAGACTATGAAGTTATATGTAAAGTATATATAAAGCAGAGACTTTACATTGCGAACAAAGGTCCATCTAGTCAAAGTACAGTTTTTCCAGTGGTCATGCATAGATGTGAGAGTTGGATAATAAAGATGTCTGAGGGCCAAAGAACTGATGGTTTTGAACTTTGGTGTTGGAGAAGATTCTTGAGAGTCCCTTGGACTGCAAGGAGATCCAACCAGTCCATCCTAACGGAAATCAACCCTGACTATTCATTGCATGGACTGACGCTGAAGCTCCAACGCTTTGGCCACCAGGTGCAAAGAGCCAATTCATTGGAAAAGACCCTGATGCTGGGAAAGATTGAGGGCAGGAATAGAAGGGGGGAGACAGAGGATGAGATGGTTGGATGGCATCACCAATTCAATCAATGGACATGAGTTTGAGCAAACTCTGGGAGATAGTGAAGAACAGGGAAGCCTATTGTGCTGCAGTCCATAGGGTCACAAAGAGTGAGTCATGACTTAGCAACTGAACAGCAAGATATATATGTATAGATAGATAGATAGATATAGATATATAAACTAATACATTGTAAATCAGCTATACTTTGATAAAAAAATTTTAATTAGCAAAAAAAATGATAATATCCCACAAAGTTTTGTTACATCCCCATCTCTCTGAATTTGCTTCAGAAAATTCAACATAGGCACTGGTGGGTCTATGAACATCATTCCCATTATCTCAGAAAGACCACTTTTAGGTTATTGAAGAAGCAATATGGGACATGTGCAGAGACTTCGTCTCCTAACCACGTAATGTTAGCTTTCTCCACACAAACACGGCAGAAGTGATATTGATAGGAGTTTCAAGTTATTGAGTTGCCTGATGCACTTGATCCTTAGGAACATAAACCCATTTAGTTCTTACAACTACCCCTGAAGGTGAGGGTTTGTTCTGGACAGCATATGATATGTTTAGATCCATCATACATGCAATCTCTGAACCAGTCCAGGTTCCATCAAGAAAGAGCTGGCCCACCCCAAGTGTTCACTGATGAGTTGAACGAAAGGACTGTTTACAAAACAGAGGTCACAGTTAAGGGAACAAACCAGAGATGGTGAATACCCAGGATCCAGCAAAAGTTGGAAGCCATTACCCTGAAGCCCTGGAGAAAAAGACTGTTACTAAAATGCAAGAGAAAGCTGCAGTCATGATACAGGTGCTAATGGACAGAGGCTGGGCACTGTCAAAACCACAGTCAGGTGGCAGGGAGTGGAGATGAATAAGTACCCCGAATTTTTTCTCTTCCACTGTCTGATCTCCTGCCAAAGCTCCCCATTAGTTTAACCTAATAGGAAACCTGACATCAGTGGAGTATGGACAATATAGTTTATAGGTCAGTCCCCAGGGCATATAGGAGGGTGAAGGAGAATGGAGAATGATCTGGAGGAGCAAATGGAGATTACAGAAGATCATCCCCCATTGAACAACGTAGCCATGTTTGATGTCATGGGTCCCTATTGGCCGGGCTACTGAAGATGGTTTCAGGGATTGGATCCTGAGCCAAAGACAACTGTTCATACGCTGAGCCAGCTCTGAGGAAGCCTGGCATGAGAACTCTGACCAAGAGTGCTCCTTATTTGAGGGTTACCTCCTGAGTCAATGAGATGCTATTGGTGATGTCTGAATGTGATACAAGGTCAAGGAGAGAGAATGACAGAGCAGAAACAACAAAAAGCCATGAAGGCAGAATGGAGACAGACACAGAGAGATAAGAGAGACAAGAATAAATCATGCCCTGAACATGGCAGGGCTTCTCATGAAGGAATTGCTTTCTGCCTGTGTGGTGACCACTTGGTACATTTCCTTCAGTGCCTGTGACTCTTGTAGTAAAATCTCTGATCTGCAGAATCACCTGACCCTGCCTTTGATCCTTACAACCTAAATGGCTCTAACAGCAAACCACAAGTTTCCCTGATTTTACAGTTGAACTAACTGAGCACAGAGAATTAAGAATATATCCAAGCTGGTACAGAAAATAAGTACCCACCAATGAATTCAAACCTGGTTCCATCTGTCAAAAGTCCACGGGCTCTCCACTGAGCCACATTGTCAGCTGCAACCCAGGACAAGGCTGTCCTAATACAGAAGGACAGTTTTCTGATTTTCCCAAGAAAATTCCCCAATGATGGTAGAATTTCTGCCATTACCAGTTGATAAATGCTCACGCTTTTCTGGGTCTGAAGCTCACAGCCTTTTATTTATTTTTTTTTAATTTTTATTTTTTTAGTTTGTTTTGCTTTACAATACTGTATTCGTTTTGCTACACATCGACATGAATCAGCCACGAGTGTACATGAACTCCCAATCCCAACTCCCACCTCCCCCCTCCCGCCCCACACCCTCTCTCTGGATCATCCCCGTGCATCAGTCCGAAGCATCCTGCATCCTGCATCAAACCTGGACTGGCGATTCGTTTCACTTATGATATCACACATGTTACACTGCCACTCTGCCAACCCATCCCACCCTCTCCCTCTCCTACAGAGTCCAAAAGGCCATTCTATACATCTGTGTCTCTTTTGCTGTCTTGCGTACAGGTTTATCATTACCATCATTCTAAATTCCATATATATGTGTAAGTATACTGTATTGGTGTTTTTCTTTCTGGCTTACTTCACTCTGTATAATCGGCTCCAGCGTCATCCACCTCATTAGAACTGATTCAAATGTATTCTTTTTAATAGCTGAATAATACTCCATTGTGTATATGTACCACAGCTTTCTTATCCATTCATCTGCTGAGGGACATCTAGGTTGCTTCCATGTCCTGGCTATTATAAACAGTGCCACAATGAACATTGGGGTACACGTGTCTCTTACAAACCCACAGCAAACATTCTCCTCAATGGTGAAAAATTGAAAGCATTTTCCCTAAAGTCGGGAACAAGACAAGGGTGCCCACTTTCACTGCTACTATTCAACATAGTTCTGGAAGTTTTGGCCACAGCAATCAGAGCAGAAAAAGAAATAAAAGGAATCCAGATTGGAAAAGAAGAAGTAAAGCTCTCACTGTTTGCAGATGACATGATCCTCTACATAGAAAACCCGAAAGGCTCACAGCCTTTTAAAAGCCATTCATAACAGTCTGCCTAACTAAAAGATGTAAGAGGACCATCTCAGGGATGTTGGCAGATGTTCCTGGCTAAAAAGGCTTTCTGGAATATAAGGGTAAGATATTTCACATCAGTTTCCATTTCCTTTCCTAGATCCCTTGAGATCTGAATGTGACGAAGACATACTGGGAACAGTGTGTGACACTTCTTCCACAACAAACAATACTTGATCTTAGGAAAGACAGAAACTATTTCCATTATATGCATAATAAAAGACTGCATCTTCCATTGCTTTAGCTCGTAAACATTACCAAAGTAACAGAACCATAATTGGTAACATAACTAAAAATTAAAACAATGAAGAATCATTAGAGGGGTGGGCAACTGAGGCCTGGAAGATGAGGAGAACAGGTCAAGATGTGCAGAATGTTCTAAGTCCTCCTGCCTCGTGGAGGCTTATGTTCCAAGAGAGGGTAAGCATGTTTCATAATTCCCACACGGTCCTCTGCATGGTCTTATCATTATTTTAAAGGGAAAGTTCATTTCCACCGGCCAAGCTTCACAGTGAATGTCGAGAACCCAGTCCAGTGGTGGAAAAAGCTCTAGAATGTTTTTCCACATTCAAATCAGGGCTTCCTTATCAAGTTCATCAAAGCGTTTTTAAAAAATACAAATGTCTCACCGATTTGCCCAGGAAGAATAAATCTTCACAGCCACCTCAAAGGCTTGACAACTTTATTTTCATTGTGTAAAGCTGGGTGGGTCCCCCTGAACTGGGCTTCCTAAAGAGACCCAGCCCTTCTCCACAGTCTCCAGTCCTGCCACTCCAGTGAGTGTGATCAAAGGGGGAGGAAAGCTGAGCCGCTGAGCCTCGAGGAATAAAACTAAAACAACAGATTTGTTTCTTGGCTTCTCTCTTAAATATGTTCAGAGTGTTTAAAGCCCTGTAAGGAAACGCTCTGGGGCCCTGGATATGAGACAGGCACATCTAAGCCCTTCCCAAGAGGAAACCTCTCACCTCGGTGGGGTAAATTAGCTCATTAAGAGCAGCCAGAAGCAGGCAGGAAACCTGGAAGTAGAAGCTTTAATTCAAAGCACGAAAAATTATAGATTTCTTTACACATTAAAAAAGCATTTATCTTGGCTAAAAATGAAACGACTTTTCAATGATCAACACATGGTTTAAATCTGCTGTGCTAATTTATATCTATCCACCAGTCTGTCTAGTTGTTCAGCTACCAGGAAATTCAATTACCTTCAAGAAATCTTTCCTGAACACCTACTATGTGCCTGTGGCACATCTGCAACTTGTGTAAATACAAACAACAAAAATAGAAGGCAGGTGTATACCTCCTTGTTCAGGAATATGTACTGAAG
This sequence comes from Aepyceros melampus, assembly GCA_006408695.1. Lineage (NCBI taxonomy): Eukaryota > Metazoa > Chordata > Mammalia > Artiodactyla > Bovidae > Aepyceros > Aepyceros melampus. Next base: position 40,046 of record SJXQ01004375.1, on the reverse strand, counting down.
ACTGGAAGACACTTTTATTTCACCGAGTGTATTTTTGCATTGAGCTTGGATGAGAATAAAGTACAACGGAACATTAAAAAGTGCTGCGTTCAGTGGAATCAAGTGCTGAGACATGTACAGGGAGGAATGGGTCAAAAGGCGGCAGCAGATTGAAAAAGAGAGGGTGACGTTTCTTTGGAAGATTTCCTAGCACAAACAGGACCTGAACTGACCCTGAAGGATGTCAGTGTGGCCTCTGAAAGATCTGGCTTTGGTCTCTGCTCTACTGCTGGGATCTCTGACTATACCAGTTTCCTGGGCCCTAATTTACCCCTTCAGAATAAACACATTGGACTTGAATTATTCTTTCATTCATTCACTATTCAGGACCAACTACCCGTATCAGATGGTCTTGGTGTTTTAGGATGAAGTCTATGGGTTTGCTTTGACCCAAGGCATGAAAGAAAGGTCTCTGCTCTCAAGCAAGGGCTCAGACATACATGGCACTGTGACAAGTCCCATTGTTACCCTCCTTTTACTTATCAAGACATCTAGGTTGGCTCTGGGGAAACAGGACACAGCATTGGCTAAACCTAGCTGGGAGAGGGGACAAGGAAAGTGTGAAATACAGAGAACCGCAGGAGAAATGTCATAAAGGCAGTACTTGGCATCTATTGGGTTCACATGCACTGATACGATTAGGTGGTGACAAGACTCAAGGGCAGTGGAGGGGCTCAGGAAGAGCTGCCATTTGGCTTAAAGTAAATAGAATTGACAGCCCATTAGAGGCTGGTATGGCATCCTCAGCCATGTGGCCAAGTGATAACAGATCAGGAACAAGAACTGGGACACTCAGAACTTAGCTCCAGTCCTGTTACTGGGTGACATTCAGTTCAGTTCAGTCACTAAGTCGTGTCTGACTCTTTGCAACCCCATGGACTGCAGCATGTCAGGCCTCCCTATCCATCACCAACTCCTGAAGCTAACTCAAACTCATGTCCATTGAGTCGGTGATGCCATCCAATCACCTCATCCTCTGTCGTCCCCTTCTCCTCCCACCTTCAATCTTTCCCAGCATCAGGGTCTTTTCAAATGAGTCAGCTCTTCACATCAGGTGGCCAAAGTATTGGAGTTTCAGCTTCAACATCAGTCCTTCCAATGAATATTCAGGACTGATTCCCTTTAGGATGGACTGGTTGGATCTCCTTGCAGTTGAAGGGACTCTCAAGAGTCTTTTCCAACCCCACAGTTCAAAAGCATCAATTCTTCGGCACTCAGCTTTTATAGTCCAACTCTCACATTCATACATGACTACTGGAAAAACCATAGGTTTAACTAGAGGGACCTTTGTTGGTAAAGTAATGTGTCTGCTTTTTAATATGCTGTCTAGGTTTGTCATAGCTTTTCATCCAAGGAGCAAGCATCTTTTAATTTCATGGCAGCAGTCAGCATCTGCAGTGATTTTGGAGCCCAACAAAATAAAGTCTGTCACTGTTTCCATTGTTTCCTCATCTATTTGCCATGAAGTGATGGGACCAGAAGCCATGATCTTCGTTTTCTGAATGTTGAGTTTTAAGCTAACTTTTTCACTCTCCTCTTTCACTTTCATCAAGAGGCTCTGGGTGACATTACCTACATTGCTTGAACTGTTGAACTTCAGGGTCTATGTTTTAAACTTGGGTTGATAAAATGTATGTACGTTTTCCATCTCACATCTCAAAAAGAATGAGGAAAAAAAGAATGAATAGTAATAATAATATCAGCATATTCAGAATACTAATTTTATATCAGTTTCACGTACTGTGCACAGTCATGTCCAACTCTTTACAGTCCCACGAACTGTAGCCCACCAGCTCCTCTGTCTGTGGAATTTTCCAGGCAAGAACACTGGAACGGGCTGCCATTTCCTCCTCAAGGGGATCTTCCCCACCCAGGGGTTCAGTCCATCTCTTGCATCTCCCGCACTAGCAAGCAGGTTCTTTACCACTAGCATTCATATATTAGTTCTGGGCAGAGTCTGTATGCCTCATTTTTCTTGAACATAATACCAGCCTCTTTGAAAAAGGTACCATGTGCAGTTGAGTGTTCCAAATTATCTTCTTGATAAAGTTTGAGGAAATTTATCCATTTGAAAAATTCCACAGCAACCTTGGGGTATAAGAGCAGTACCTCTAATGCTGCTTGTGAAAGTTCAATAGAAGGGGCACACATTGACAGGATATGCTTTGCTTGAGTGAATGAAACTGTAGTTAAACATCTCATATCATCTACCATGCTTTTGACTAAACATAATAAGAAGTGAACGGCTGACAAGTGTAAGGCACATGCCCTCCTATATGACACTCTCATCCACCCCGATGATGCCATTCTTAGACATGCAAGGAATGCTAATCAAAGACATGCTCATTCTGATTGGAAGCAAACATCACAGTGGTTTATAGAAAACTTCCTTTCTACGCTGACCCACAACCTAAACAAAAGGTCAAAATCACTTAAGTTGCTTCAAAATGGATGGTGGTAATACACCAGCAAAGTGGGGTGGATAGAAGCCCATGTAATTCCTTTGTAAGTCACAGAGCTAAGTAAACACTGGGGAAACCTGCTATTGTTTACTCTGATACTTTAGTCAACACTTTGGAATCATTAGCTGTGGGCCCTTGGGTAAAGTTGCTTTTTAAACCCACTGTTTCACAGTCAAGGTCGACTTCTCCTATAGCCAGGAGATCCATAACCCTGAAGGCCACATCCTCTGGAGCCTCACACACACATGTTCAGCTCTCACGGCATCAACAGGGGGGCTTCTGAGACCCTGCGGCTGGATGAGGGTTACCTCCCTATTCTTTTACCTAAAAATGAAATGGTAAGGAGTCTAAATTCAGGCTTATCTAATATAGGAGACCAAAAGCAAGAAAGAGCACATTCAAACTGAACTACAGATGATTCCAAAATTTCTTGACACCAGAAATTTTATTAACATCAAGCAGTATAATTAATTGGAGACATGTTAAAGTATCTCCTTACCAAGGCTTCAAAACACCCATTAATAAAGAATGTAGTGGCCACATGTTATCAGTGGAACTTAGTAATCCAATTACTGTAGAATATAGCCTCTTGGCTTCCATATTTGCACAAAGATATTGTATATGTGTGTGTGTGTGTGTGTGTGTGTGTGTGTGTAGGGCTTTGCCAGAGGTTCAGTGGTAAAGAACCCACCTGCAGTTCAGAAGCCACAGATTTGATCCCTGAGTCAGGAAGCTCCCCTGGAGGAAACCATGGCAACCCACTCCAGTATTTTTGCCTGGAGAATTCCATGGACAGAGGAGCCTGGCAGGCTATAGTCCATGGGGTCGCAAAGAGTCGAACACAACTGAAGCAACTTGGCACGTGCACACACATATGCTGTTCTGGAAGGCAGGGGTCTTCAACTTCAGCCATGCAGCCACTGGTACTAATTGATGGAATAGCTTTCAGGAATCAGTAACACTCTCTGATATGTATTTTCATTTCTTTTATTAAAAATGACCCCCAAAGCACTCAGTGCTCTAAAATTCTGTGACATCTAAGTACTAAATGAGAGACGATAACAGTACAAGTCAGTAAGGATTGCTAGAGAGAACTATAAACTTAAAACCTCAGGGCGGTATGACTACCTTCAATTATGAAGGACAAGACATTAATCATTAACACTGAACCACTGGCAAAAGAGCTAAATTAAGTAAGTACTAAGGTGACTTTCTGGCCTGTGCCCAAGATGCAGCCCTAAGCAGTTAGACTGGTACAACTCCCACCCTATGAATTAGTAGGTGTACGACCAAGGCCAGGCAAACCTAAGCTGCCTGGGATTACAGAAGGGAGGACACATGTATACACCATGTGTCTAGAAAATTCTCCAAGGTCAGGACTTGAATCCCAGGGCCATCAACAAAACAAAGAATACCTGAGTCAAGGCATCCCTTCATTTTCAACAGGGTAGGTTCATTCGCAAGTCATACAGGAGCTATATTCTGCCCAAAAGATAAGTGTCTTAGCCAGCTCACAGAAACCTCAGCAAAGAACCCCATCCTTCCAAAAAGTCAAAGAATTATTTTAATGAGACCAAAAGTTATATGCTAAAGTGCTTCCAAGCACTCAGAAGAAAAGAGTGCGCCCCACCCCCACCTCAGCACACACATATTAGGTAGGCAGCTGATTTCACCCCCAGGCACTTGTTCAAAATCATCACTGGTAGTTTAGTTATGCAAGGTAAAAAGATTACACTCTAGATCCTAGTGGCAATGATGGTTTGTACATGGAGAAAACTTCTGTGGATTAATCATCTCCCCAACCATCTCCCCAAACATGGCAATCATCAATGGGTGGCTCAATCTCAAAACAGTCTGTTGAGTAAAGGACACAAAATAATTATACCGTATGATTCCAATGGTAGGAAGTTCTAAAGCAGGCAAAATGAATCTACAGTGATAGATACTAAAACAGCTGGTTGTTGGCAAGGGGAAGAGGACTGTCTCATAGGAGCCCAGAGGAATTTTTTGGAGAAATAGAAATGTTCTGTTACATGTGGGTGTGAATGTGTTCAAAATGACTGAACTCACATCAAATATCTGTGCATTTCACTGAAGAGTAATTTAAACATCAACTAAAAAACATGTGAAAAAGAATGGACAGTCCCTCCTGGAGAGGCAGATGGTAACATGGGAGATGAAAATGACAATATTCAAGGACTTACCAATGCAAGGGAGACACTATCTCTGACAAGGTCAAAGAGTGTAAGGAGGAAAAGACAGAGTTGCGGAACACATTTTATAGTATGCATGGGACCTCTTATTAAAAGCCCTGGTAACTAAAAAAGTAGATTTTTAATCAGTTGAATGGGTGATACTCAGTCTAAAGTGACTGTTAGGACGGGGGTGGATCAGGAGCAAATGTGCTATTACCAGACAATGAACACCAAGATTACAAACTCCAACATCCCCATCTTGGTGTGGACCACTTCATAGATCGTGTCCCAAGGGCTTCAGGTTTTAAGACTATCCATTTCCTTGAGGTCATGGAGTCCCATTAATCTCTGAAAGGTACAAACTGCATAGGGCTTAAGAGTAGATGAAAATATCTACCCCTCTGCCTTGACCCAACACCCAAAATGCTGACATCACAGATTCCTTAAGGCTAGAGCACAGATGGGACTCTTAAGGACCAAATACTGGCATTTTACTCACAGCCCACCTCTAACCCATGATATCTGAAAACTTGGTATCCCTTTTGCAGATAAATTCTCCCTCAAGAAATGTCCTTCCTATCCTCCCTTGAACTTTCTACCTTAATTTCCTAAATCTTTAAAGGGCATTTCATCTGATAAAGCCATCCCTCCTCCTAGCAGCTAAGTTTAGACTATAAGATGAGCCAACCTCCTGGAGCCTGAGAAGGGAGGAGGGTCCCTTCAACACCCAGGGATCAGACAAGGGAAACCACCAGGCTGATGAAGAGATTCAAAAGACCTTGGTTGCTAAATGTTTAGATCCTCTTCTGCTGTCATTGTCTGTTGACCAGGAAATATCGTGGTGGCGACCTGTTTGGACTGTTCAGAGTCACTGAGCACCCAGGTAATCCACCCCTGTCTTTACTCCCGCAGGTAACCCTGTCTCCATGCAAACATAGCAACCAACCAGGCTGATCACTGATACAAACAAACCACACTTCAGTCCAACAGAAGATCTGGAAACTTTTCAAAACTAGGAAATCACAAGCACTGAGAGGCAGAGTTATATATTTACCCCTTTCCTGAAAAAAGAACAACCACCAAAATCAAACCTGAGAATAAATCCACCTGTGAGTTCCTATCTCTACTGAGTCACCCCAGATCCCTCCTCTTTATTTGCAAACAGTTCAGAAGCCACTGAAGGAAGTTGGCCAATAAACCTTTTTCAACCCAAGATTAATGGCTGATTTGTCATCTGGGAGGGAAAGGTGAGCCTGCAGCCTCCGCCAAGGAAGCAAACCGGAGGCGGTGGGGTGGCTGATTTATGGGGTTGAGAGGAGGCTAATTAGAGCCTCATGGCGGAAGATAAGAGAGCCAAGGCATTTGGGGACAGCGCGGGGAGGGGGCCACAGAGTGCCCTGAGCAAACAGCCAGCTGGGTGGGGTGGAGAGGGGGCTCAGAAATCAGCTCCAGAGCAAAGCAGGGAGACTGGATGTTGATTCCAAGAACAAACGTGTGTGGAAAACTTTTGGAAGCCACGAAGGAGAAGCCCATGTTCTAGCACCTCAGAGATAGACTGAAAACAAATCCTTGTGGCTTAAACAGCTCTGATGGCCCAGCAGTGGCCTGCATCCCAGGGTCACCAACTGGCTTTCCTTTGCCTTCTGAGCCCAGGGCCCCCCGATGCAGCCAGCCCAATGATCCCAAGGTGGGTCAGCTCAACAGAAATGATCATCCAAAGCAATTTCTTGGATTTTCCCCTGGAAGCTTTGCCATCCCAGCAGCTACATCTGCATCTGTCAGGCGTCCCAAGGCAAGAGGAGCTCGGCAGGGCTCAGCAGGCCACAGAAGGACCAGCCCGTAGAAGCCAGGCAGCCCAGGCCTACTGCATGGAGTAATCTCAGCGGGAGCCGGTGCTGCACGAGGGGAGGGGCTCAAGGTCAGGACCACTGTGACAAGGAGAGGATCACCTGTCTCACCTCCCCAAGGAGAGGTTCCTCGTTCCAGGACAGCCTCATGCCATTTGCTGTGGGTGTGAGTGCACAGGGGCTTGTGTGCCGATTCCTGCACACGGGCACATGTGCACGGGTTTGCGAGCGCCGAGGCCCCATGCATCACTGATAATCACCCTAGGGGCCTGCTCCCTTCACTGGGGTGCTGTCTTTAGGTGTAGAAAAGAGGCCCGAGGTCCCTCAAGTATTGCCTTCAAACACAGTGGCCTTTGCCCCTCTCTCCTTTCAAAATGAGAGCAGAGAGAGAGAGGATGAGAGAAGCAGGGAGGGAGGGAGAGGAAGAGAGTAAAAGGGAAAAGAGGAGAAGAGAAAAAAGAGAGCAGGGTAGACGAGAGACAGAGAAAGCATCTGTGGGTGTGAGTGCACAGGGGCTTGTGTGCCGATTCCTGCACACGGGCACATGTGCACGGGTTTGCGAGCGCCGAGGCCCCATGCATCACTGTAATCACCCTAGGGGCCTGCTCCCTTCACTGGGGTGCTGTCTTTAGGTGTAGAAAAGAGGCCCGAGGTCCCTCAAGTATTGCCTTCAAACACAGTGGCCTTTGCCCCTCTCTCCTTTCAAAATGAGAGCAGAGAGAGAGAGGATGAGAGAAGCAGGGAGGGAGGGAGAGGAAGAGAGTAAAAGGGAAAAGAGGAGAAGAGAAAAAAGAGAGCAGGGTAGACGAGAGACAGAGAAAGCAAGCAAGGTGAGCAGGCTGCTGGGGCAAGACCTCAGGGTCTTCTCTCTGCTTTTCCTGTCTTTTGATAAATCGCTGTGGTGGGGGAGCAGTCCTAAGATGGTGGAGGAATAGTACGAGGAGACCACTTTTTCCCCCACAAATTCATCAAAAGAACATTTAAACGCTAAGTAAATTCCACAAAACAATTTCTGAATGCTGGCAGAGGACATCAGGCACCCAGAAAAGCAGCTCATTGTCTTCAAAAGGAGGTAGGAAAAAATATAAAAGACAAAAAAAAAAAAGAGACAAAAGAGGTAGGGATGGAGCTCTGTCCCGGGAAGGGAGTCTTAAAAAGAGAGAAGTTTCCAAACACCAGGAAACACTCTCACTGCTGAGTCTGTGGCGAGTCTTGGAAGCACAGAGGGCAACATTACAGGGAGGAAAAATAAATTAATAATTAAAACCACAGATTACGAGCCCACAGTAACTCCCCCAACAGAGAAGCGGTGCAGACCCCTGCACCCACCACTAGCAAGCGGGGGCTGGGCAGGGAGGCGCGGGCTGCATTGCTTCGAGTAAGGACCTGGCCTGAATGCCCCGAGGGCAATCTGAGCAAACTAACTTGGGCTAGCAAACCAGACTGTGGGACAGCTACCACGCGAAAAGCCAGCCCTAACCTAAGACACCGCCAGGACTGCACACAGAACAAAGGACTGAACAGAACTAGCCGGCTGCACACCATCCCCCTCCGGTGACAGGCAGCCTGAGCCAGAAGGGGCAATCGCAGCCCCAGAGAGACATTATCACCAAACTGCAAGCAGGCTTCTTTGCTAACTAAGACTTCTTGGTGTTCTGGACGGTCAACATCCGCCTGAGAAGGTGTGCTGGTTGTACACCCAGAAAACCAAGCGGCAGGGACGGGGGAGGCGATAAGTCGCAGTGACCGTGCTCGCCAAACACCTCATCACCTGAGCTGCTCGGACCTGGAAAGGGCACAAAACGCAGGCCCAGTGGAGCCTGCACTTCTGAGGACTACCCGAGTGCCTGAACCTGAGTGGCTTAGACCTGGGAGGTGCATGCAGCCCAGAGCCGGCCTTGGACAGCTCCCAGCGGAACGACCTACAGCCTGAACTGAAGACTGGGTTCTTAAAGGTACAAAACTGATAACAAATGCCAAAAAGCTGAACTGCGTGGGCAGGGAGGGCACATGCGCGGTGAGCAGGGGCAGGCCCAGTGTGGCTGCAGCACTGCGAGCACATGCCAGTGGTATTTGTTTGCAGCGTCCCTCCCTCCCCACAGCGCAACTGAACAAGTGAGCCTAAAAAAAGTGTCCACCGCCCTCTTTGTGTCAGAGTGGAAATCAGACACTGAAGAGACCAGCAAACAGAAGAAGCTAAAACAGAGCAAACTGCCTTGGAAGTGACAGGTGCGATAGATCCAAACCCTGTAGTTAGTTCCGACTACATAGGAAGGGGCCTATAGGTCTTGAGAAATATAAGCCGGACCAAGGGACTATCCAAAAATGAACTGACCCCACACTGCCCACAACACCACCAGAGAAAGTCCTAGAAATATTTTTACTATTTTTATTATCATTCTTTTTTTTTTTTTAGGGCTTCCCTGGTGGCTCAGAGGTTAAAGCATCTGCCTCCAAGGCGGGAGACCCGGGTTCAATCCCTAGGTTGGGAAGATCCTCTGGAGAAGGAAATGGCAATCCACTCCAGTATTCTTGCCTGGAGAATCCCATGGACGGAGAAGCCTAGTAGGTTACAGTCCACGGGGTCGCAAAGAGTTGGACACGACTGAGCAACTTCACCTCTTTTTTTTTTTTTTTTTAGGTACTCTGTTACTCCTTTAATTTTCATTTTTATAACCTACTATCACTTTGCAAAAAAAAAAAAAGACCCTATTTTTTAAAGCAAACTTCATATATATATATTTACAATTTTTGTGAGTTTGTGTTTTTTCTTTCTTTTTTTCTTCTTTTCTTTAATATTGTATTTTTGAAATTCCAAACTCTACTCTACGTTTTTAATCCTTGCTTTTTGGTATTTGTTATCAATTTTGTACCTTTAAGAACCCAGTCTTCAGTACCCATTTTTACTTGGGAGCGAGATTGAAATGGCAACCAATTTCAGTATTCTTGCCTGGAGAATCACATGGATAGAGGATTCTGGCAGGATGTGGTCCATAGGGTCACAAAGGTCAGACAGGACCGAAGTGACTTAGCGTGCATACTTTGTCGCATGTCACAATCTGATCGAGTAATCATTCACTGTTGTTGCATAGAATAAAAGATGATGCCTCAAAATGATGATTTTTTTTTTCAGTCAGCTCATGAGGCATTCACTTATAGAGCTTTTTCATCTTCCCAATTTGCTGCAAGTGCTGAATGACGTTAGAATGGTTGACAGTGAGTTCTTCTGCAACTTCTCAGGTAGTTGCAAGAGGACCAGTTTTGATGATTCTTTCAGTTGGTCTTTGTCACCTTTGAATGGCTAGCCACTATACTCCTCATCTTCAAGGCTCTCGTCTCCTTTGCAAAACTTCTTGAACCACCACTGCACTGTACATTTGTTAGCAGTTCCTGGGCCAGATGCATTGCTGATATTGTGAGTTCATTCTGCTCCTTTATGACCCATTTTGAACTCAAATTTAAAAAAAATATCTTGAATTCACTTTTTGACTAGCATCATTTCTGTAGTCTAAAATGAACATAAAATAAAGAACAGGTAATGAGTCATTAGCAAAAAAAGAAAAAATGATAGAGCAAGAAAGCAAGAAATGTACATTAAAATGATGTATAACATAACAATGCTTATTTAAGAATATATTCCAATATCAGATGGCAAAGTTGAAAAATGCAAAACTGCAATCACTTTTGCACCAACCTAATAGTATCACTCTTCTGTGACTAAATTCTATAATCCTACAGTGATACAGTAGAAAAACTTGTTACTGTAAGCATGATATGTCCTCATGGAGTCCATGTATTGAGTGCCACTCTGTCTTTCATCATGATTTTAATAGTTTCAGCTTTTATCTCTTCAAATCAGTTTTTAATGGGAATGGGATAATTTCATGCCTTTCTTATTTGTGCTGTAACAGTTTGCAAACTGCTATTAGCTACTAGCTTTCAATCTTTCACTTTTATTTTTGATGTTACAACATTGAAGTATTTCTCTAGCAAATTCCATGTGGAAATCCCAGAGATGTTTTTGACAGTTACATGCATTCTATTTCTGACTGTATAGCCATTTTACTCAAAGAGTCCCATGTCAAATGTATCTTAGATGCATGATTCCTGCTCACGCCTCCACTGTGTGTCACAGTTGGAGATTTTCTACTATACCTTGATGTGGAATTTCGGCCATTACTTTTATTGACAAAATATAAGCATTGGATGCAGTTTTCATGAACCATGATTAGAATCAAGGGCAATATCTAATTTCTGTGGTCATCTAAATCATTTCAGCTATATAATATCAAAGGCTGTTATTTTTAATAAAAATTCATATATAAAGGTATATGGCTTAGATAATCTTTAAAATTACTTTCCCAAAATATTTTATTCAATTTAGTAACTGCTAAATGTGAAAAATTAATAATTCATAACAGATAAACCAACAGAAAGAATGTGTCTGATTTTCTTCCTAATTTCACTATATTAATATTATTGTTTGTGTTAAGTCCACATTGTTTCTGTCCTTTATTGTGCCCATCATTGCATGAAATGTTCTCTTGGTATATCTAATTTTCTTGAAGAGATCTCTAGTCTTTTCCATTCTATTGTTTTTGTCTATTTCCTTGCACTGATCACTTAGGAAAGCTTTCTTATCTCTCCTTGCTATTCTTTGGAACTCTGCATTCAGATGGATATATCTTTCCTTTTCTCCTTTGCCTTTCACTTCTCTTCTTTTCTCAGCTAATAGAAGAAAGAGATATTAAGAAGAGGTGGGGACAATACACAGAATAACTGTACAAAAGAGATCTTAATGACCCACACAAACACGATGGTGTGATCACTCTCCTAGAACCAGACATGCTGGAATGCAAAGTCAAGTGGGCCTTAGGAAGCATAACTATGGACAAAGCTAGTGAAGGTGATGGAATTCCAGGTAAGCTATTTCAAATTCTAATAAATGATGCTGTGAAAGCACCACACTCAATATTCCAGCAAATTTGGAAAACTCAGCTGTGGCCACAGGACTGGAAAATGTCAGTTTTCATTCCAATCCCAAAGAAGGCAATGCCAAAGAATGTTTAAACTACCACACAACTACATGCAAGCAAGGTAGTGCTCAAAGTTCTCCAAGTAAGGCTTAAAATGTACATGAGCCAAGAACTTCCAGATGTTCCAGCTGGATTTAGAAAAGGCAGAAGAATCAGAGGTCAAATTGCCAACATTTGTTGGATCATAGAAAAAGCAAGAGAATCCCAGGAAAACATCAACTTTGTTTTATTGACTACACTAAAGCTTTTGACTGTGTGGATCACAGCAAACTGTGGAAGATTCTTCAAGAGCTGGGAATACCAGACCACCTCAACTGGCTCCTGAAAAATCTGTATGCAGGTCAAGAAGGAACAGTTGTCATCAGACATGGAACAAAGAACTGGTTCCAAATTGGAAAAGACATACATCAAGGCTATATATTGTCACCTTGCTTATTTAAATTATATCCAGAGTACACCATGCAAAATGCCAGACTCAATGACACACAAGCTGGAATCAGGATTTCTTGGAGAAATATCAATAACATCAGATGTGCAGATGACACCACCTGGCAGAAATCAAAGAGGAACTAAAGGGCCTCTTGAGAAAAGTAAAAGAGGACAGTGAAAAAGCTGGCTTAAAAGTCAACATTCAAAAAGCTAAGATCCTGGCATCTGGTCCCATCACTTCATGGCAAATAGATGGGAAAACAATGGAAACAGTGATGAACTGTATTTTCTTGGGCTCCAAAATCACTGCAGATAGTCACTGCAGCCATGAAATTAAAAGAGGCTTGCTCCTTGAAAGAAAATCTATGACAAACCTAGACAGTATATTAAAAGGCAGAAACATTACTTTACTGACAAAGGTCTATCTAGTCAAAACTATGGCTTTTCCTGTAGACATGTATGGATGTGAGAGTTGGACTATAAAGAAGCTGAGTGCCAAAGAATTTACACTTATGAACTATGGTGTTTAGACGGAGAAGGCAATGGTACCCCACTCCAGTACTCTTGCCTGGAAAATCCCATGGATGGAGGAGCCTGGTGGGCTGCATCCATGGGGTCGCTAAGAGTCAAACATGACTGAGTGACTTCTCTTTCACTTTTCACTTTCATGCATTGGAGAAGGAAATGGCAACCCACTCCAGTGTTCTTGCCTGGAGAATCCCAGGGACGGGGCAGCCTGGTGGGCTGCCGTCTATGGGGTCGCACAGAGTTGGACACGACTGAAGCAACTTAGCAGCAGCATGGTGTTTAGAAGGCTCTTGAGAATCCCTTATACTGCAAGGAGAACAAACAAGTCAATCTTAAAGGAAATCATTGGAAATACTGAATACTCATTGGAAGGAATGACGCTGAAGCTGAAGCTCCAATACTTTGCAGTGTGTATTGGAAAAGACCCTGATGCTGGGAAAGATTGAAGGCAGGAGAAGAATGGTCAGCAGAGGATGAGGTGGTTGGATGGCATCACCAACTTGATGAACATGAGTTTTAGCAAGCTTCATTAGTCGGTGATAGACAGGGAAGCTGGTGAAGGACAGGGAAGCCTGGTGTGCTGCACTCCATGGGGTTGCAAAGCATCAGACATGACTGAGCACCTGAACTAAACTGAATATTATTGCACAAAATTATGTGAAGACATATATTATACCCAAGTTTTTGAAGTCCTTTTCCATGAATATAAAAACAGAACTTAGAATAAATACAAAAAGCAGGTTTGAAGAAATATTTTCAGATCATATAATGCCATCAGTAAGCAAAGCTATTTCATTGAAAAGCTCCTTCAAAAATCTTAATAGGGATTTCTTTCTAATTCTCATAAAGAAGATAATGACTAATCTTCATGTTAATACTATGACCCTGATAGAGGGCAATTATCTTTGAAAACCAATCAAATATTCATTACAGCTGAATAAATTTGTTATTTAACTTTGCCGTTTAGAAATTCAAACGTCAGTTTTAAAATGATTTAGAATATTTGGCTGCATTAGCTGTCTCATGTTTTAAGGTGGTCTCTATTCATATACTGTATCATATCATCTTAAATACCAATATTCCTAACACTCTTCTATGCCAGTTTATATGAAATGATCATATTCAATATGATGTATAAGAGCATAAAAGTCCAGAATGCAGCCATAGTAATAGTGAAGAGCAATTTGATGCACTCCATCCTGGCTGATCATGTGCCAAAGAAGATGATATTTAAGCAAATGATAAGAAAATTAGCTAAAGCAGGTCCTCAGATAGACTTATTCCATTTTGTGATAACTGGTAAAATAGAGGAGTATAAGAACTCGCATGTATTATGTTCTTGCAGTCATAAAACAATATATCCAAAGAATTAGAGGAAACAGAATGGAGGAATGGTGTCACTTTTTTTTCTGCTTCTGAGTACATAATCAACTTATGTTTTAGCTTTTCTTCTAAAAGCATATTACATGTAGGATTTCTTCTTTCAGGTAAACTATTTGAATTCCCAAATCCAATCTTTCTACTGAAAATTTTTAAATGATTGCTATAAGGGTAAAAATTGCTAACAAATTGATTTTCTTTTATTTAAAATTTTCCTTTTCTTTAAAATATGTAGCTGTAAACACAACATCAAACCTAAGCAGTAGAATGTTACCTGCACATTCTACTTGTTTATATTCTCCTCCATGTTTCCATCTTCCCAACTTCAATGGGCTTCCCACATGGTGCTAGTGCTAAGAAACCCCCCTGCTAAAGCAAGAGACATAAGGACATGGGTTTGATTCCCAGCTCAGGAAAATCCCCTGGAGGAAGGCATGGCAACCCACTCCAGTATTCTTGCCTGGAGAATCCCATGGATAACAGAGCCCAGTGGCTTACAGTACCTGGGGTGAAGAGTCAGACAGGACTGAAGCAACTTAGCAATCGTGCATGCACCACCCTCTGTACCTGAGAAAAGCATGCGATAAACACAGATAAACAACTCTGCATGTTCTGTTTCCTTTGAAAAACAGTTTTTCTACACACATTTTTAAAATAATATGTTAATAGTGTTTGTTTGTTTATAAATTGTTTTTTTTTGCCTTACCATGTTCTCTGTACTTTTTTAAAAAATTTATTATTATATTATTTTTACTTTACAATATTGTATTGGTTTTGCCACACATCAACATGAATCTGCCATAGGTGTACACGTGTTCCCAATCCCAAACTCCCCTCCCACCTCCCCCCCTTGATAAGGAATATTCCTGTATATATTTTGGTAATTTTAGAAATTTCATTTTTCATTGAAAGTTAAGTTTCAAAGATTCATCTATATTATTAAACATTTTCATATATAATATATGATATATACCCTTTCATATATATACCTTTCATGTATCTAGGCATTTTTTATGTATCTCAATATTTTTAATATAACATTTTAATATTTTAAGATAACTTGTATAAGTTTGGGTATATAATTTATAATTTCCTTAAAATTCTGTATAATGATAAGTAATAGACTTTTTGTTTCATATTGGGTTTTTGAAACTTTACTAATATAAAAATTGATTAATTTTATATGACTTTTAATCCAATTATCAGCTTTTTGAACTTTTAAAATGTTACCTGTCATGAAATACATGTTGATGCTATTCAAGGGATTAGGTCTAGTAGACAGAGTGCCTGAAGAACTATTGACAGAAGTTCCTAATATTGTATAGAAGGCAGAGAGCAAAATCATCACAAAGAAAAATAAATGCAAGAAGGCAAAGTGGTTGTCTGAGGAGACTTTACAGATTCCCGAGGAAAGAAGAGAAGCAAACAACAAAGGAGAAGGGAAAGATATACTCAACTGAATGCATAGTTCCAGGAATAATAAAAGAGAGATAAGAAGAGCTTCTTAAATGAACACAGCAAAGAAAAGGAGAAAAACAGTAGAATGTGAAAGACTAGATAACTTTTCAGGAAAACTGGAGATATCAAGGAAACATTTCATTCAAGGTTCGGCACAATAGAGGACAGAAATGATAAGGACCTAACAGAAGCAGAAGAGATTAAGAACAAGTGGAAAGAATACACAGAAGAACTACACAAAAAGGTGGTAATGAGACAGATAACAGTGATGGTGTGGTCATCCACTTAGAGCAGATATCCTGGAGTGGAAATCAAGTGGGCCTTCAGTTCAGTTCAGTTCAGTTGCTCAGTCGTGTCTGACTCTTTGCAACCCCATGAATTGCAGCATGCCAGGCCTCCCTGTCCATCACCAACTCCTGGAGTTCACTCAAACTCATGTCCATTGAGTCCGTGATGCCATCTAGCCATCTCATCCTCAGTCGTCCCTTTCTCCTCCTGCCCCCAATCCCCCCCAGCATCAGAATCTTTTCCAATGAGTCAACTCTTCACATGAGGTGGCCAAAGTACTGGAGTTTCAGTTTTAGCATCATTCCTTCCAAAGAAGTCCCAGGGCTGATTTCCTTCAGAATGGACTGGTTGGATCTCCTTGCAGGAAGCATTACTATGAACAAAGCTAGTGAAAGTGACAGAATTCCAGCTGAACTATTTAAAGCTCTAAAAGATGATGCTGTTAAAGTGCTGCACTCAATATGTCAGTAAATTTGGAAAACTCAGCAGTAGACACAGGACTGGAAAAAATCAATTTTCATTCCAATCCAAAAGAAGGGCAATTCCAAAGAATGTTCAAACTACCACACACTTGTACTCATTTCACATAATAACAAGATTATTCTCAAAATTCCTGAAGCTAGTCTTCAACAACACATGAACTGAGAACTTCAAGATGTACAATTTGGATTTAGAAAAGACAGAAGAACCAGAGATCAAATTGCCAACATTTGTTGGATCATGGAGAAATCAAGGGAGTTCCAGAAAAACATATATTTCTTCTTCATTGACTATGCTAAAGCCTTTGACTCTGTGGAACATTAAAAAACTGTGGAAAATTCTTAAAGGGATAGAATTTACCAGACCACTATACCTGTCTCCTGAGAAACCTTCAGGCAGGTCAAGAAGCAACAGGTAGAACAGCACATGGAATAAATAACTGGTTCCAAACTGAGAAAGTAATTCATTAAGGTTATGCATTGTCACTTTGCTTATTTAACTTCCATGCAGAGTACATCATGTGAATGCCAGGCTAGACTAATCACAAGCTGGAATCAAGACGCTGGGAGAAATATCAACAACCTCATATATGCAGATGATAGCACTCTAATGGCAGAAAGTAAAGAACTAAAGAGCCTCTTTTTTTTAATTAATTTTTATTTTTTAGTTTGTTTTGCTTTACAAAACTGTATTCGTTTTGCTATACATTGACATGAATCAGCCACGAGTGTACATGAACTCCCAATCCCGGTAAAAGAGTGAAAAAGCTGGCTTGAAACTCAACATTAAACACACACACACACACACACACACACACACACAAAACTAAGATTCTGGAATCCAGTTCCATCAGTTCATGGCAAATAGAAGGAGGAAAAGTAGAAGCAGTGGCAGATTTTATTTTCTTGGGCTCCAAAATCATTGCATACAGTCACTGCAGCCATGCATTTCTAAGATAGTTACTCCCTGAAAGGAAAGCTATGACAGACCCAGACAGTGTATTAAAAAGCAGAGACATCACTCTCCTTACAAAGGTCCCTATTGTCAAAGCTATAGTATTTCCTGTAGTTATGTACGTATGTAAGAGTTGGACCACAAAGAAGTCTAAGCTCCAAAGAACTGATGCTTTCAAACTGTGGTTGGAGAAGACCCTTGAGAGTCCCTTGGACTGCAAGGAGATTCAACCAGTCAATCCTAAAGAAGATCAGTCCTAAATATTCATTGGAAGGACTGATGCTGAAGCTGAAGATGTAGTACATTGGCAACCTGATGGGAAGGGCTGATTCACTTCAAAAGACCCTGATGCCAGGAAAGATTGAGGGCAGAAGTTGGAAGGCGGCAGCAGAGGATGAGATGAGCTGATTAAATGGCATCACTGACTCAATGGACATGACTTTGGGAAAACTCTGGGAGATAGTAGGACAGAGGAGCCTGATGTGCTGCAGTCCATGGGTTCCCAAAGAGTCAGACTTAATGACTGAACAACAACAAAGTTCAGTTCAGTTCAGTTCAGTTGCTCAGTCGTGTCTGACTCTTTGCGACCCCATGAATCGCAGCACACCAGGCCTCCCTGTCCATCACCACTCCCGGAGTTCACTCAGACTCACGTCCATTGAGTCCATGATGCCATCCAGCCATCTCATCCTCGGTCGTCCCCTTCTCCTCCTGCCCCCAATCCCTCCCAGCATCAGGGTGCTTTCCAGTGAGTCAACTCTTCGTATAAGGTGGCCAAAGTACTGGAGCTTCAGTTTTAGCATCATTCCTTCCAAAGAAATCCCAGGGTTGATCTCCTTCAGAAGGACTGGTTGGATCTCCTTGCAGTCCAAGGGACTCTCAAGAGTCTTCTCCAAAACCACAGTTCAAAAGCATCAATTCTTCGGCGCTCAGCCTTCTTCACAGTCCAACTCTCACATCCATACATGACCACAGGAAAAACCATAGCCTTGACTAGATGGACCTTAGTTGGCAAAGTAATATCTCTGCTTTTGAATATACTATCTAGGTTGGTCATAACTTGTCTTCCAAGGAGTAAGCGTCTTTTAATTTCATGGCTGCAGTCACCATCTGCAGTGATTTTGGAGCCCAGAAAAATAAAGTCTGACACTATTTTTACTGTTTCGCCATCTATTTCCCATGAAGTGATGGGGCCAGATGCCATGATCTTCGTTTTCTGAATGTTGAGCTTTAAGCCAACTTTTTCACTCTCCTCTTTCACTTTCAACAAGACGCCTTTTAGCTCCTCTTCACTTTCTGCCATAAGGGTGGTGTCATCTGCATATCTGAGGTGATTGATATTTCTCCCAGCAATCTTGATTCCAGCTTGTGTTTCCTCCAGTCCAGTGTTTCTCATGATGTACTCTAACAAAATACACATAAAATTCACCATCCAACCATTTTACAGTATATAGTTCAGTAGTTCAAGTATATTCACACTAAATATATATCCAGGATTATTTTCATCTTAAAAACCTGAAACAGTATATACAATAAACAATAACTCTCCATTCCCCTCACCCCTTGTAGCCCTTGACAACCATCATTCTACTTTTTGTCTCAATATATTTGACTACTGTAGGTATCTAAGTGATTATTTTTCTTTTTGCACTGGCTTGTTTCATTTAGCATACTTCCCTCAAGGTCTACTCCTACTGTAGCCTATGTCAGAACTTTCATCCCTCACAATGTTAAATAATATCACATTGTATCTATATACAACATTTAGCTTATCTATTCAGCTGCCAGTAAATACTCTGGTTGCTTTCAAATTTTGCCTTATGTAAAAAATGCTATAATGAACATGGGTATACAAACATTTCAGTTGGAACCTGCTTAAAATTCTTTTGATTATATACTAAGAAGTAGAATTGCTGGATCATATAGTTATTCTATTTTTAATTTTTTGATAAACTGCCAGATTGTTCTACATAGCAACCGAAATATTTTGCAATCCCACCAGCATTACATGGTTTCGATTTTTGCCATATGCTTTCCAATAAATGTTACTATTTTATTTTTTTGATAGTTGCCATCATAATGAATGCAACGTGCTATGTCACTGTGGTTCTGATTACATTTCTCCAATAATTAATGATATTGAGCACCTTTTCATATGCTCATCTATTTGTATATCACTCTTGGTGAAATGTCTATTAAAATCCTTTGTTAATTTTGGGGGGGATAAATTAAAAAATTATGTAATTTAGTGTAAAATACCAAAAATGAACAATAAAACTGTTCACATAAAATAGTGAAGAAAAAACAAAGTTCAGCTATAAAAGCACAGAGGTTATCAGTTATAAGAATCAAGTAAATAAACTAACTTTTTATTTTTCTCATTTACCTTTTAATACTTTGTTGGTTAGGTTGGGGAGGGGAGGGTCTCTGAAAATCTAATGGGTGATGAAATAATAACAAATATACAGCATTTCTTTATTAACAAATTATATCACACAAATCAGGTTACTCTCTCTGTCTGATTACAGAGTTAACAGAACTTACATCCACATTTAGAGGAGCAACATAAAATTTTACCAGGAAGAAATTCTGCATATGGACCAAAGGACTGCAACATATCCTAAGAAGGTAAAACTGCCAACTATGATGCAATGACTGCAAGAAGATTCAGGTTGTTTTCCATGTTTTTAACTCTCCAAAAGGAATAATACATTAAGGGGATAATACAGCCAAAGAAGGGAAGATGTAGAAAATCACAGGAAATTAAATGAGTACAAAAACAGGAAAATATCGACTCCCTGAGAAATCAAAATTGTGTGGCCAAATGAAAGCAAAGAACAAAATTTGGATAAAAATGTTTCTCTGAGGGTAAAATTCAGTTTCCTGAGAGATTTAAAATCAAACACATAGTAAGAGAATGGTTTGCAAAGTGGGTTTCAGGCCCATCCTTTCCTCTTCAAACTTTTCTTAAACACTTATAATTCTGGTTTTATCAATTGTGGTTTCAGGAAACACTTCCTTTTATTAAAAAAAAAAGGGAATCTGAAGCCATCTCCATCCTTTTGCTATTGTTTGTTCTTTAAAAAATCACTGCTATGAGCAAAATGAGATCTATGACATACTTTCTTTGTCAGTAGTACTCATCACAGATTTGAACATTATCCTATAAAATAAATGAGTAAAAGAAGTTCTTAGGATGAAATTAAACTGTGCTATTCCACTGCCCCTAAATCTGTTCTTGCATTGCTTCCATGCTTTCAATATTTCTGGACCGTGTGAACAAAATGTTAACAAACATTCCAGCCACACCTTAATCCAAAAACATTTCATTCAACAGTTGCAGAGAATTTCTTTGAGAAGGCAAGGCCCTAATGTACAGACATCTCTAGAATGAGAAAGTTGAATTACCAAAAACAGCACCCATGACGTCAGGGCAGACTCTGTATAGTGTTCTTCAACATACTCACTAATAAGGAGCAACTGAATCCCAGAACTGCACTCTGCACTCACGGGCACAGATCACCAGAGTGGAAACAACCCCCAGGGAAAATGCTTAACACAATGGACATATTTCTTTGATGGAAATGGAGAAAAGTGGAACCCAAGCTTTGGCCACTTATCTAGACTTCATTACTTCAATGAAACAGAACAAATCCATGGAAAGGACTCATTCAGCAAACATAACTTCTCTCCATTATTTTTCCTTCACTTGAAGTTAAACGAAAAGTTGTCATTTTAGAATCACTGATTACATCTTTTTTTAATTAGAAAAAAGTATACTTGAATACATAATTTTATTGCTGTGTATAACAAAAAAATTAACTGATTTGTAGAATCCATCCAGTAACATGAAATTGAAATCCATTTCTCAGGAGGATATAGTTACAGCTGAATGTATCTGATGCTCAAGAGTACACCAAGAGTAAGAAAAATCTTTGCATGTCATGTGGTTCTCATTGCAGTCATCTGTGTTCATCTCTCAGAAGGCAAAAGAATCCATTTGATATTTCAATAAATATCAAAGTAATCACTAGCAAAAAAAAAAAAATAGCTTCCATGGAGCAGAGATCCAAGAAAGAACAGTTCTGATGAATGATTTATAGGATCGAGTTGAGTCCTTCTTTAGTCCAGTGAGATGATGTCAGGAATGTTATTTCCACTGTCTCACTTCTGCTGCTGGATGAACTCACATGAGTACTGCTTTCATGGGGGCTGGTGGTGGTGATGGACGTACTGCTTGCTGTTAAGCGTGAGGTTAGACTGAGGATCACCTAGATAAGAGAAAGGAAATCCAAACCTGGCAGATCTGAAGACAAGCTTGAGATTGGCATGTG
Source organism: Aepyceros melampus (assembly GCA_006408695.1). NCBI lineage: Eukaryota > Metazoa > Chordata > Mammalia > Artiodactyla > Bovidae > Aepyceros > Aepyceros melampus. Next base: position 18,616 of record SJXQ01004375.1, on the reverse strand, counting down.
GTGGAATGGTAACGAGTAGTCTGTTAATGAAGGCAGAATAGCAGGAGGATCAATGGAAGTCACACTGGGCACACTTACAGAAGATGGCTGATACATGAGAACCCCTTTGGTTGGGCTGCTTTGTGTTTCTGACATAAAGATGCATTTCCCTTTGGCAGGAGGGTCTTCCTCTTAATCAGAAAAGCTTTCTATTGTTAGGTGAATGACATCCACTTTCTTCTTGCTTGTTTCATTAGCTACAGTCACTGAACAAGGCTTACTGAGGACACTATTTTTGGACATGGCTGGTTGGATACTTTCATAGCTTCTTTATTCAGCTTCATTGGACACCAAGAACCATCTTCTTGGAATTTTATCTCATCCACATCAGACCAGTCATTGAGATTTCCATAAAAAGCCCATCTAAAATTAGACTTTCATAGGCAGCTTTTTTGTCACACACAGGACAAATCTAGGTGGGTTTCTTCTCATTCATTTGCAGATAAAGAGCAGCATCAAAACACTGTAGGTGTGTACAAGTCACTGCACAGCATGGGATTGTCAGCCTCATTTTCCCTAAAGGGCACATCAAGGACACCCAAAGGCTGCTGCTGCTGCTGCTGCTGAGTCGCTTCAGTCGTGTCTGACACTGTGCGACCCCAGTGACGGCAGCCCACCAGGCTCCCCCGTCCCTGGGACTCTCCAGGCAAGAACACTGGAGTGGGTTGCCATTTCCTTCTCCAGTGCATGAAAGTGAAAAGTGAAAGTGAAGTCGCTCAGTTGTGTCTAACTCCTAGCAATCCCATAGACTGCAGCCTACCAGTATCCTCCATTCATGGGATTTTCCAGGCAAGAGTACTGGAGTGGGGTGCCATTGCCTTCTCCACCCAAAGGCTAGAGGTAGCAATTTCACTGTCAGGATCCTCAGTAAGTTTTTCTTTAATTAGTGCTCTGGAATGATCAGGGTTTCTAATTCCTTTCATTTGTATCCTCTGTAATAACATGGCTGATGTGAGTTTTTGTACAAGTTATACAGATATGGAGTAATTCTTTCTAATTTCTGATGCTCAAGAAATGGAAATCTGGTTTGGCACAGCTGAGGATAACCTAACATAAAGATGTAATATTCAAAGGCCATTCAAGACATTTCTGTTCAATCCCATTTTTAGGTGGTGGTGCAAGGGCACCCCACTCCAGGACTCTTGCCTGGAAAATCCCATGGACAGAGGAGCCTGGTGGCTGCAGTCCATGGGGTTGTGAAGAGTCGGACAAGACTGGGCAACTTCACTTTCACTTTTCACTTTCATGCATTAGAGAAGGAAATGGAAACCCACTCCAGTGTTCTTGCCTGGAGAATCCCAGGGACAGGGGATCCTGGTGGGCTGCCGTCTATGGGGTCGCACAGTCGGACATGACTGAAGTGACTAGCAGCAGCAGCAGCATAGCCAAGTAAAGGAAACAACTTCCCATTTACTTTCATACCGAGACTATTGGGATAGTTATCTTTTTCAGGGCAACTTGTCTCTTCCAGGTAAAGTCTCAGCTTAACTTGTACTGTATAATCTCTCCTACCACTTGGCAAAAAATCCCTGGAAATGCATATATCTCTAACTTGTTGAGATGTCAGAGTAAAAATAAAAACTTCTCTTGAAACTGCTGTACAGTGCTTTGAACTAAAGTCGTGGGCTTGATGAGAACATCAAGGGCCTCATAAAACGGTAGGTTGCTTTTTTTTTTTTTTTTACTGCACATCACGCTGGACAGGAGGGATTCGGGGAGATGGCTGCCGCATCTCATATGTGGGATTAGTATCTTGAAGCAGCACAGAACCAGCAAGAGAGCATGACAAGTGAGGTGTAACTGAAGTGGAAGGCCACGAGTGGGTTCCAGCCACACCCAAGTCAGGTTCTACAAGTGAGGAGCTCCCATCCAAACTGAAAACCAGTGATTTGATTGTGGATAAATGAGAAAGGCCTTCAAGCGTCCACAGGTATCGGCCTCTATACAATTCTCGGATTTTAATCTGAACCACAGGGCTGCAGCCACTCTTCAGTAAATGCAACGCCCTCATCAGGAGGTCATGCTTACGACCACTTTTATTCGGTCTGGCAAAGCCTAGTAACACTTGTAGTTCAGAAACCCTAAAATTAGAAACCATATTCAACTCCTCAAAATCTGCCATTTTATACCAGCCGCCACAACTGCTGCCACAGCGCCCCCTCCGGGTGCCGCCAACATCACGGCTACCACTTCTGCATCATCTTGCACTGGGGGCCCCTGAAGAAGCCACTGCCGCCATGCTCATCCCTTTGTCCACTTTTTTTTTTTTAACTTAAATTTATTTATTTTAATTGGAGGCTAATTACTTTACAATATTGTATTGGCTTTGCCATACATCAACATGAATCCACCACGGGTGTACAAATGTTCCCCATCCTGACCCCCCCCTGCATTAAAAGAAAAACCACAGGGGAAAAAAAATCAGTGAGATACAAAATAAAAGTGTTGTTCTCATGGAGTGGGATCTGGTTTTTGTTTTTTTCTTCTAACCACAGAAATATAAATTTTGACTTGGCTAAGCACACAGTTAAATCTGAGACAGATACTCAGGTTTAATGTACACTTTGGCATTGTGTGTAGAGAAGCATGGCTTAATTTTGAGCAAGGGTGGCCCATCAATGAGCTATTTATACTGTACTCTTAACATTATTTCCCAAGCTATTCCTTACTTCTGTTGTTTTGGAAAGTGACTTGCTCCCCTGTTTTTGAATTATGACCCCTAATTTGCATAGTTTGGGCTTCCCTGGTGGCTCAGTGGTAAAGAATCTGCCCACAAGAGACACAGGTTCCATTCCTGGGTTGGGAAGATTCCCTGGAGAAGGAAATGGCAACCCATTCTGGTATTCTTGCCTGGGAAATCCCATGGACAGAGGAGCCTAGTGTTCTGCAGTCGATGGGGTCGCAAAGAGTCGGGCATGACTGAGCAACCAAACAACAATTTATATAATTTGGTGTGAGTGGCCATTTTTAACAATGTGTCTCTGTTTTCTAGTCACAGCTTTCATGTCCAAGGAAGATGTTTCCTGTGGGAACTTCAGAGCTTGGATTGGGAGGGAGAGGTTGGTGTTTCCCTGCATTCCAGTGAAAACTCTGTAGATGTGTATAAGAGACAGCACACACCCTCCCTGTACCATCCCTCTGGGTCATCCCAGTGCACCAGCCCCAAGCATCCTGTATTCTGCATCAAACCTGGAACCGGTGATCCATTTCTTATATGATAATATACATGTTTCAATGTCATTCTCCCAAATCACCCCACCCTCGCCCTCTCCCACAGAGTCCAAAAGACTGTTCTATACATCTGTGTCTTTTTTGCTGTCTTGCGTACAGGGTTATCATTATCATGTTTCTAAATTCCATATATATGCATTAGTATACTGTATTGCTGTTTTTCTTTCTGGCTTACTTCACTCTGTATAATAGGCTCCAGTTTCATCTGCCTCATTAGAACTGATTCAAATGTATTCTTAATGGCTGAGTAATACTCCATTGTGTATATGTACCACAGCTTTCTTATCCATTCGTCTGCTGATGGACATCTAGGTTGCTTCCATGTCCTGGCTATTATAAACAGTGCTGTGATGAACATTGGGGTACATGTGTCTCTCTCAATTCTGGTTTCCTCGGTGTGTATGCCCAGCAGTGAGATTGCTGGGTCATAAGGCAGTTCTATTTCCAGGTTTTTAGGAAATCTCCACACTGTTCTCCATAGTGGCTGCACTAGTTTGCATTCACCCCAACAGTGTAAGAGGGTTTCCTTTTCTCCACATCCTCTCCAGCATTTATTGCCTGTAGACTTTTGGATCACAGCCATTCTGACTGGTGTGAAATGATACCTCATTGTGGTTTTGATTTTAATTTCTCTGATAATGAGTGACGTTGAGCATCTTTTCATGTGTTTGTTAGCCATCTGTATGTCTTCTTTGGAGAAGTGTCTATTTAGTTCTTTGGCCCATTATTTGATTGGGTCGTTTATTTTTCTGGAATTGAGCTGCAGGAGTTGCTTGTGTATTTTTGAGATTAGTTGTTTGTCAGTTGCTTCATTTGCTATTATTTTCTCCCATTCCAAAGGCTGTCTTTTCACCTTGCTTATACTTTCCTTTGTTGCGCAGAAGCTTTTAATTTTTAATTAGGTCCCATTTGTTTATTTTTGCTATTATTTCCAGTATTCTAGGAAGTGGGTCATAGAAGATCCTGCTGTGATTTATGTCAGAGAGTGTTTTGCCTATGTTTTCCTCTAAGAGTTTTATAGTTTCGGTCTTAACATTTAGATCTTTAATCCATTTTGAGTTTATTTTTGTGTATGGTGTTAGAAAGTGTTCTAGTTTCATCCTTTTACAAGCGGTTGACCAGTTTTCCCAGCACCACTTGTTAAAGGAATTGTCTTTAATTGTATATTCTTGCCTCCTTCATCAAAGATAAGGTGTCCATAGGTGAGTGGATTTATCTCTGGGCTTTCTATCTTGTTCCATTTTGAATGGACATTTTAAATGTTGTTTATTTGTTACTGAGAGTTGTGTTACTCATATACTCTGAATTCATATTAACTTCCAAACATACATTGATTTGCAAATATTGTCTCCCATTTCATAGATTGCATTACTCTAGAGATTGGCCAACCATTTTAAAAATTTAAATCACTTAAAAGTCATAACAGTTGTCCTGTAAATTTGTTTTAAATTTTAGCAATTTGTTGTGTCGTATAACAGGAGTGCTGTTTTTCATGTTAAAAATCTTACACATTTTCTCTTGAATTTATGCCTAATTTTGTTACCTAGATCTTCTGAATAATGATATAAGTATTAATAGTAGGAAATATTTTGTTACTGATTGTAACAGTTTCAAATACCCCTACGTAGAATAATACTAATTATAATTTTAAGTATATATGTTTTAGAATAGCTTTAGATTTACAGAAGGATTGCAAATTTAGTACATATATCCTGCATCCACTTTCCAATACTAATAACATTTTATATTACTAATGAACCAATGTTAATATGGCTTTATTACCTAAGGAAAGAAAAGTGACCCCATGGATAAAGTCCATATTTTATCCAGATTGCCTTCGTTTTTAGTTCTTACCCTCTTTTTCTGCTTAAGAGACCCCATTCAGGATACTACATTGCATTTAGTTGTAATATCTCTTTGGGCTTCTCTCATTTGTGCCAAAGAAAAGCCTTTTCTTGTTTCTAAAGAATGTTTTGAGACATGCTGGTAAATTGTGTTAACATATAAACTGAGGCATATTAAAACATTTAAGAGTTTATTTGAGCAAAATGCAGTAGAATTGCGGAGAAGGCAATGGCAGCCCACTCCAGTACTCTTGCCTGGAAAATTCCATGGACAGAGGAGCCTGGTAGGCTGCAGTCCATGGGGTCGCTAAGAGTTGAGTACCACTGAGCGACTTCACTTTCACTTTTCACTTTTCACTTTCATGCATTGGAGAAGAAAATGGCAACCCATTCCAGTGTTCTTGCCTGGAGAATCCCAGTGACAGAGGAGCCTGGTGGGCTGCCGTCACTGGGGTCGCACAGAGTCGGACACGACTGAGCGACTTAGCAGCAGCAGCAGTAGAATTGGTAGTGCCAAGCTCAAAATGATTAGGAGTGCTCTGCTGAGGAAAGCTAGGGGAAAGACTTAGGTAGACAAGTTATAGAAGCAAAGAAAGTAAATTATTTGATTGATTGACTGTAAAGCCTAGTTGACTATTGTGATGTGTTGCGACTAGGTTTTGATTTCTTAATCTTGAGGCATTTACAGGCTTAGATTTTGCTTTGCTTACACAGGCTACCAAAACATTAGCATCACTTCAGCCTAACAGACTCCTTGTTTAAATAACTTAACAGATGTTTTGTAGCATGCCCCTCTATTGGGATTTGTCTGATTTTTTTTTTTTTCCTCGTAATTAGTCTGGAATTATTGGTTTTTGAGAGCAAGGACACATAAGCACGGTATCATTTTTATGACATCATATGAAGGGTACATACCATAAGCTACAGACTTATTACCATCCATATTGACCTTAATTATCTGCCTGAGGTAGTGTTTGTGAAATTTCTCCACTGTAAAGTTACTCACCATCTCCTTTTCACATTGCACTTTTGAAATCAAGTCCATTAGTACAATCTACATTTAAGTAATGAGGAGTTATGATCCATCTCCAGGGTGAAATATCTATATACATTATTTGGACTATATCTGCACGGAAATTTTCTCTTTTTTTCTATTTATTTACTTATGAAATAATTTATTTATGTCAGTATGGACTCAAGATTTTTTCTTAATTATAATCTAGTAAAATGTACTTACTTTTTTACTCAAATTGTTGTAGCTTTGACCATCAGAAGCTCTTTCACTTGACATTCAAGTCTCTGACACAACACCACCACTGTGTGTGATCATGAGTTGTGTACTAAGCTATAAATTATCCTCTTGCACTACAAGATTCTCCAGGCTCATCTTATGCATTTCCTTTACTAGTCCTACAATCAATAGCCTTTGAGTATTATTTTGGAGAATGGTACTAGAAATTATAATCCAGGTATCAACCATGAACACTGCTACTGAGTTTCATTACTTCTAGGCACTTTTAGCTCATAGAGCAAGAAAATATATGTATAGAGCTAACCTATATGTAGGCATACATCTGTAACTTTTCTATATCTAGCCATCCATATACACGTGTTCATACTGACTTCTACAATTTTAATCCATTATCCCATGGGTCATTATAGTCTCACCCCTATGATTATGAATAAGTGCCCACTCTAAACCTGAAAAACCTGACTTTCACCTTCTACTATCCATTTCCTTAATGGTTTAATTCCTCTGAACATGTATAGCACTGTCAGAATTATTAACCTATGTCCCCATGGAAAGAACTTTATCAAATAGAAAACTAAATTAGAATGTTTACGGTATTGTTCCTTTTGCCTTCAGTTTCAATAGTCCATGACATAGTCATTCAGGTCAGCACAGTTTACTTCACTCCCTTTAATTAGTGCTATGAATTGAAAATTGGATCCCTCCAAAATCATGTATTGAAATCCTAACACCCAAGCATGATAATATATGTAGATAGGTCCTTTGGGAAGTGATTAGGTCATGAAGAAGGAGACTTCATGAATGGCATTAGTGACATTACCCTAAAAGAGATCCCACAGAGCGTCTCCTTCCACTGTGTGAGGGCACAAGAAATTTGTAACTCAAAGAGAGGCCTCATTCAATCACGCTGGTTGATCTTGGACTTCCAGTCTCCAGGTATATGGAGAAACAATATATTTCTGCCATTCATAAGCTGACTAGCTTGTTGTATTTTGGATAACAATCAAAATGGACTAAGACAGTGGAAAAGGTTGTTAAATATATGTGAAATACAGGTGATTTACTTGTCATTCTGCATTTTATTCTAGGCACCCTTGAACTCCAAAACAATATATTCTTAAAAATTTTAAATATATTAAATTTCAACAGATTTTGGCAAAGGCACAATGTCATTTAATTGCAGTTACATATCATAGAGAACAGGTTAACCTCTGAAACATTCCCTATGCTCCATCTTTTCAAATTTCCTCTCCCCTGCCCTCACAGTATGGCATGCTTATATGTGTCTGTCTATACTTTTGCCTCTTCCAGAGTGATATGTAATTGAAATTATAGAATTCATACTTTTTTCACAATGACATCTTTTACTTAATAACATGCATTTAACATTCATCAATGTTTTTGATGACTTGATAGTCATTTTTATTGCTGAAAAAAATTCATTTGTATGGATATCACACAGATTTTCTGAGGTCCATTTACTTATTGGAGGACATAATGCGGCTTTCATTTTTAGGCAATTATGAATAAACCTGCTATAAACATTTGTGTGCAGTTTTTTGGTGGACATAAGTTTTCAAATCAGTTTGATAAGTACCTAAGTGTGTGACTGCTGGTTGATAATCTATGGTTAGCTTTGTAAGTCACAGCCAAACTCTTCCCAGGTGGTTGTACCATTTTTCATTCCCAACTGTAATAAGTGAGAGTTCCAGCTAGTCCTCATCCTCACCAGGATTGTTGCATCTGGGTCATTCTAATAGGCATTCACCAGTATCTCGATGCTTTCATTTGCAATTCCTTAATTATATTTGATGTTCATAATCTATACTTATTTGCCAGTTGTATATCTTCTTAGGTTAGGTATCCGTTCTGTTTGCCCATTTTGAAGTTCTCTTTCTTGCTGTTTAGTTTTATGAATTCTTTCTAACTTGAATATCAGGAGCTTTACTATGTATATGCTTTTCAAATATTTTTCTCAGTCAGTGGTTTGTCTATATATTCTTAACAGTGGCTCTGAAAAGAAGTTTTAAATATTAATAAAGTGCTACATGTCAATTTTTTCTTTTATGGGTGCTGCTTTTGGTGTTGCATCTAAAATCTCATCACCAAACTGAACACCACCTAGATTTTGTTCTAGTTTTCTGCAAGAAGTCTTATAGTTTCACACTTTACATTTAGATCTACATTCCATTTTGAGTCAATTTCTGTAAAATATGCAAGGTCCATGCCTAGGTTATTGCTATCATTTTATATATTGTGTGGGACAACATATTTTTTCATAGCTATTTTTTGAACAATGATGAGAATGAATCTCATCTTTTCTAAAGGATTTTGCCTTCATTTACCATTTTATTCATATTGGGTAAGAATATTTTGTACATGATTTTTGTTGCAGCTATATTCATATATGTGACTGACTTTTAATTTTCCAGTTAACTATTGTATACCAACAATATTCTTGAATCATATAATTCATTGGGGGAATATCCTTATTCTAGTATTTATTTTAAACTTTTTTTATATTGCTGTATAGCTGATTAAAAATATTGTTATAGTTTCAGGTGGACAGCAAAGGGACTCAGCCATACATATCCTTATTATATTATTATTTTAAAGGTTTTGTATAGGAATTATCCTATGGCTCTTCACTGTAGGCTGCTACATATCCAATGATTCAATTTCTTTGGTAATTAGAGGGCTTTTCAGTATTTATATTGTATTTATATACATGCTTCATAGAATGAGTAAATTTTTTTAAGTGAGATGCCACTTTATATTACAAAGAACAGAGATTGTCTCAGTTTCACAGAGTATGTGAAATGTGGACCAGTTTACAAAAGCTCAGCTTGTACTGCTTGAAGTATGTTTTCAAATGGAATGGGCAAGATTCTGTCCCTTTCCAGAATAAGGATACCCAGTGTAGTAAGCAATTATCATAATGCATCACAAGAAATTACTTCTTGTGTCCAAACATGCATGCCATATAACTGTTGTGAGTCCTCTTATGAGAAATAATTATTCATATTCTTGAATCTGGACGGTTGAGCCTTCTATTGACCAATATGAGAGATCGATGGTTCTGGAACATAGAACATAAGAGGGCTTGCACCCTTTGCTCTCATTTTAGAAACTTGAGAACTTTATGTATGAAGTATAGTCTAAATTACTTGAGATGAGAGGTCATATGGCAGAAAATTGAGGCATCCAGCAGGAATGACCTTGGGACTGTTTGTTCAATCCATCCATGGGGTGAATACAGTCATGAGTGAGTTTTCAGCCTCATAAAAATGCCACATGCTATACTTTAAAAAAAAAATCAGTCTTCATCTGATGAATTCCAATTTAGCCACTTTTACATCTCTTCCACAGTTTCCACACTCATTATAGATGTTGCTTTTGTTGTTCAGTTGCTAAGTCATATCTGACTCTTTGCAACTCCATGGACTGCAGCATCCCAGGCTTCCCTGTACTTCACTATCTTCCAGAGTTTGCTCAAAAACTCATGTCCATTGAGTTGATGATGCCATCCAAACTCCTCCTCTGTTGCCCTCCTCTCCACCTGCCCATAATCTTTCCCAGCATCAGGATCTTTTTCAATGAGTCTACTTTTCTCATCAGGTGGCTGAAGTATTAGAGCTTGAGTTTAGCATCATCTTTCCAATGAATAGTCAGGGTTTATTTCCTTTCGAGGAGACTGGTTTGATCTCTTTGCCATCCAAGGGACTCTCAGGAGTCTTATCCAACATCACAATTTGAAACCATCAATTCTTTGGTACTCAGACTTCTTTATGGTCCAGCTCTCATATCTGTACATGAATACTGGAAAAAACATGGCTTTGACTATAGAGACCTTTGTCAGCAAAGTGATATCTCTACTTTTTAATACACTATCAAGGTTTGTCATAGCTTTTCTTCCAAGGAGCAAGCAACTTTTAATTTCATGGTTGCAGTCACTGTCTGCAATGACTCTGGAGCCCAAGAAAATGAAATCTGACAATGTTTCCACTTTTTCTCCATTTATTTGCCATAAAGTGATGGGAGATTTTGCCATGATCTTTGTTTTTGAACATTGAGTTTTAAGCCAGCTTCTTTACTGTAGACTCTTGAGAGTCCCTTGAACTGCAAGAAGATCCAACAAGTCAGTCCTAAAGGAAATCAGTCCTGAATATTCATTGGAAAGACTGATACTGAAGCTGAAACTGCAATACTTTGGCTACCTGATGCAAAGAATTTATTCACTAGATAAGACCCTGATGCTGGGAAAGATTGAAGGAAGAAGTAGAAAGGGACGAGAGAGGTTGAGACGGTTGGATGGCATCATTGACTCAGTGGAGATGAGCTTGAGTAAGCTCCAATAGTTGGTGATGGACAGGGAAAACTGGCATGCTGCAGTCCATGGGGTTGCAAAGAGTTGGACACAACTGAGTGACTGAACAGATCTAAACTTCACTCTCCTCTTTCACCTTCATCAAGAGGCTCTTTAGTTTTGCTTTACCCTCTGCTGATAAACTGTTATCATCTGGATATCTGAGATTGTTGATATTTCTCCTGGCAATCTTGATTCCATGTAATGGATTCTTGGAGTGTGTGTTGCAAGTTGTCCAGTCAAATGGGTTGTGAGTAATTCAGCCCAGCATTTCACATGATGTACCCTGTGTAGAAGTTACATAAGCAGGGTGACAATATTCAACTTTGTCATACTCCTTACCCTATTTGGAACCAGTCAGTTGTTCAGGTTTCGGTTCTAACTGCATACAGGTTCCTAAGGAGACAGGTAAGGTGATCTTGTATTCCCATCTCTTTAAGAATTTTCCACATATTTTTTATGATCCACACAGTCAAAAGCTTTAGCATAGAAAATGAACTCCTCCCCCCCCCCCCTGCTTTTTTTTCTGGAATTCTCTTGCTTTTTCTATGATCCAGTGAATGTTGGCAATTTGATCTCTGGCTCCTCTCTTGGCTTTTCTAAACCTAGTTTGTACATCTTGTTCACGTGCTGCTGAAGCCTAGCCTGAAGGATTTTGAGCATAATCTTGTGAACATGAGAAATTAGCATGATTGTACAGTAGTTTAAATATTTTTTGGCATTTCCCTTCTTTGGGATTGGAATGAAAACTGACCTTTTACAGTCCTGTGGCCACTGTTGAGTTTTCCAAATTTGCTAAGATATTGAGTGTAGCACTTTAACAGCATCAACTTTTCCAGCTAAAACTCCATTACCTCCACTACCTTTGCTGGTAGTAATGTGCCCTAAGGCCCATTTGACTTCATACCTCAGGAATCCATCACCTGGATAAATTACCTCCAGGAATTTCATCATCTCCTCTAACACTGTCCATAGTAATACTTCTTAAGGACTATTTGACTTCACATACCAGGATGTCCGGCTCCAGGTGAGTGAGCATAACATCATAATGATCCAGCTCATTAAGACCTTTTTTGTATAGTCCTTTTTTTTTTTTTTTTTTTTTGTATAGTCCTTCTGTGTATTCTTGTCACCTCTTAATCTCTTTGGTTTCTGTTAGTTTTTTTTTTTTTTTTTGGTCTTTATTGTGCCCATTCTTTCATGACATTTTCCCTTGATATCTCCAATTTTCCTGAAGAGATCTCTTGTCTTTCCCATTCTATTGTTTTCCTCTGTGTCTTTGCATTGTTCATTCAAGGTCTTTTTATTTGTCTGCGATATTCTCTGGAACTCTGCATTCAACTGGATATATATTTCCCTTTCTTCCTTGTCTTTCACTTCTTTTCTTTCCTCAGCTATTTGTAAAGCTTCCTCAGACAACTATTTTGCCTTCTTGCATTTCTTTTTCTTTCGGTTGTTTTAGGTCACTGCCTCCAGTACAATGATGAACCTCTGTCCATAGTTCTTCAATCACTTTATCTACCAGATCCAGTCCCTTGAATCTGTGTGTAACTTCAACTATATAATCATAAGGAGTTTGATTTAGGTCATGCCTGAAAGGCCTAGTGGTTTTCCCTACTTTCTTCAATTTAAGCCTGCATTCTGCAATAAGGACCTCATGATCTGAGCCATTATCAGCTCTAGATTTTGTTTTTGCTGACTTATCCAGCTTCTTCATCTTTGGCTGCAAAAAATATAATAATCTGATTTCATTATTGACCATGTGGTGTTGTCCGTGTATAGAGTCATCTCGGGTCACTGGAAGGGAGTGTTTGCCAAGACCAGGGTGTTCTCTTGGCAAAACTTTGTTGGCCTTTGCCTTGATTCACTTTTACTCCAAGGTCAAACTTGCCTGTTACTCAAGGTATCTCTTGAGTTCCTACATTTGCATTCCAATCCCCTATGATGGAAAGAACATCGTTCTTTCTCTCTCTCTCTCTCTCTCTTTTTTTTTTAAGGTATTACTTTAGCTCTTTCCAAAATGGCCTCATGTGAAGACCAACAAACATCCTCTGTTCCTTTCTGGATATGCCTTACTGTTGATGTAATAGCCAGAACTTATAGATCACAGCATTACAATCATGCCCAGAGGAAATTTATCTAAGAAACACAGATATTTATTCAGAAGGTAATCATTCTGCTTAAGAATATTACATAGAACTTGCATAAATATGTGAAAAATGCAGCAACCAACAGAAAGTGAAATGGACACTTTTTTCCATATGAGCACTGAAATCAAGAAGACAGAATGCAGCCTTGTTCAATCTTACCTGGAAACCTGAAAGTCCAGGAAATCAAGTTTTTCAGTTCTTCATATGTCTCTTATCAACAGCAAAATTGCCCTGAGTATTGAGTTAGGGCTTACAAATAATTTTTTGCTAGTCAAATTCTCAAACATGGAATTCATAATTCATGAAGATTGACTGTATATGACATATATGTGGACATTTCCAAATACAAATACTTTTGCAGAGTAGAAATAATTAGAGTTGCTAGATGTGGAACTCCCCAGTTGAAATAAAAAGATGTGACATACCTTCTGTAGATAACCAGGGAATAGTGACAGCTAGGAGTGCAATGTGGTATAAAAATTTCAATTTCCATGACTATCTGAAGAAGTTGAACCCCAACTTGGGCCTCCAGGTGTTGCTAATGGTAAAAGAACCCACTTGCCAATTCAGGAAACATAAGAGACATAGGTTTGATCCCTGGGTCTAGAAGACCCCTGGAGGAGGGCGTGGCAATCCACTCTAGAATTCTTGTCTGGAGAATTCCAAGGACAGAAGGGCCTGAAAGGCTACAGTCCATGGGAGTCACAAAGAGTTGGACATGACTGAGGCAACTTAGCGCACACGCATTAACCCCAACTTGGCAACCTGTTAATGGAATAGCCTTAGGGAAGTAGTTCATCATTTCTGATTCTGAATATCATTTGCTCTCTTGTAAAACAGTAACAACAACAAAATATAATCTACTAGGATATGCTATTTTTAGGATTTAAAAATATTTGTGTGTTATTTATATATATATATATATATATATATTCTCCCTAGGAACAGTAGTTCAGTGTTCACTAATTTAATGTTAATGGAGATTTTATTAAAAAAAACTACCATGAATAATGAGAACTAACTGTATATATGTGTGTTTATGTGTTTTGTATAAATATGTAATGATATATGTTTTGTATAAAATATGCAATTATATATTTCATACATATATACAATTGTGTGTCTGTGTGTTTACAGACCACACGGATGAAATATTATATCCATTCAATAGATCATTAATCAGTTGCAAAAAAAGGTACAGACTACTGACACAGGCTCAAATACATTATGTTCTGTGAAAGTAGCCAGACACAAGAGACTATGCCAGGATTCCATTTACATAAAATGCCCAGAAAATATAAATTTATTGAGTTATTCTCTCAATAAATAAGTACATTATTGGTGGCTGGGAGTTGGTGGTAGGAGTGGGAATTAGCTGTAAAGAGGCATGAGGGAATTTATTGTAGAGAAGGAAATGTCCTAGAAATGATATGTTGATGGTCACATTACTCGGTAAAGTTGTTAAAAATAATCATAGAATTGTACACTGAAATGGTTGAATTGTATGACATAAATCTGTTATTTACTGTAACTGTTTCATATTAAAACTGTTATAAAGTAATAAGGGTGACTTTTTAGTGAGTTATTTTACTCTTGAGGATATCTACTTTGTAATCACCACCTAGAGCTCACAATAATGCTTTCCTTAGTTTCCTGAATTATATTTATTGAATCCCATGCTATGCATCTCTTGTCTTACTCTCTCTTCTGCATCACTGCTTATTCTCGTTACCTGTACATTTGATGTTAAAGCCACTGTAGCGTTTCTGAAGTCCACTGTATGTCCCAAATGTAATGCCACTATCATCTTTTTAATGTATCAGTTAAATTAAAAAGAAATCATTGGCTACTGTGTGCTTGCACAATACCAATTTCTGAGGATGGAATACTAACTAAAACAGACACAATACTTATCCTTTGGGCTTACCTGATGGCTCAGCCAGTAAAGAATCTTCCTGCAATGTGGGAAACCTGGAGAAGGGAATGAGTACTTTCTCCAGTATTCTTGCCTGGAGAAGTATGTGGCCAGAGGAGCCTGGTGGGGCTTCGGCAAAGAGTCAGACACGACTGAGCAACTAAGCACTGGACAACACAGCAGAAAGGTTAATTGCTCAAGAAATCAGAATAATCTACGTCAATCCTCTATATCTTATACACACACTCTGAAACAACTGACAGTTTCACTCCACTTAACCATTTGGAGATGAAATGGAGTGAAAATAAAATAATGCTAAATGCCATGAATTCCTCATTCACTGAACTTCTACCACTGGACCTAAATACATCGTATGATTTCTGTGTTTTCTTCACATTAGTAAAGCTGGCAAAGGTTGTGGGTTGGACCCTGACTTGATTCTCAAACCATAACATGGCTCTACTGTTCTTGAAGTTGAAGTCCTTGTGGTTACATTGGGACTCAGAGCATCATCTGGATAAACTAAGTTGCTGTTGTAGTTTCTTACTTACTAAGATCAAACTTTGTAGTGCTCTCCACACAAATACACTTAGAAACATTATTCTATTTCTGAGAAGTAGGATTGCTCTTACCTCATCATCCTGCTAAGACTGTTAAATAACAGGTTTGTTGGCACTGGCTAGCTCATAAACACAGAATATAGAATAAATAAATCAGTTTTTGCACTGAAAAATAAAACTCATGCATATTTCTCTTAAGATGCCAAAAGACAGGATATCCTATTTACTCCTTGGAATTTTTGTTTTTATCTGCAGATCAAGATGCAGGAAAATCCCCATGAATCACATCTGTTTTAACGTCACCTGCACAAACTTAAAGGCAGTATTATCATTCCACTATTGTTTTTGAAAAAGATATAACAGTGTCATATAATTGTTCTTGCTATGTTTTTCTCTTTTAAATTTCTCTTTATGACATCACATCTGAGCATTTCCTGCCCAGTAGTTATGACCCTTGTCTCCAGAAATTCATGAGATATTCACAACATGAAATAGGTTCTAATGAAGTCATTTTGACCATTAATATCTTTGGGTAACTATGGAACCTCAGAGGAGGTGACTAATGTAATCCGTTGTAGTCAAACTGCCATTCAAACTGGCTATGCTATTTGCATTTCTACCAATAAACTGTAGAAATCTTGGCATATAGCAACCCTACTCAAAATTCTTCACTAAAAAAAACAGACCAAAAAAAACTGCAATATATATATTTTTTAAATCTTCTGATCTCTCTTTTATTTTTCATACGCTATATGAGACACAACAGAGGTAATACCCCTTTTTTTTTTTCATATCAACTGCTCTTGGCAACATATAGGATCTTCTAGACCAAATAATAACTATTGATCAAAACCTCCTTGTAAATAACAGTGGACTCGTAACTAAATTATGTCCAAAGTTAAGTAACCCAAGGTGAATTCTATCAGCTACTCTCCTTAAGAGATTCACTTTTTTCTTTGGCCTTCCATTTGACCACTACCTAAAAAGTTGATGCAACATCTTGTATCATATGGTTTAGAACCATGTCTTAAGATTGGTGGAAGAGTTAACTCTGAGTTGAGAATTTCCTGGAGTAGAGACATTATTCTAACTTCGGACAGCTTGCCTTCAGGTTGAGTAAGGTGGTTAAAAAAAATACTAAAATAAACTGCTATATTATTTACAGCACTGATATAAGATTTTCTTAATCATAGCCATTCTCATCTAAAATTTTAAGAATGATGGTAATCATTGCTTTTGGCAATAAGAGAAATACATTTATTTCTCAATGCAGAAGTACCAGAATTACATAATACATTTTAGTCCAAGATAAATGTTACTGAACATTGCTCATCAGAACTGGAATATTAAGGGAAAGGAAAATCATAGAGGCAACTTCTGGAATGACTAGGGGGAATATAGGCAAATAAGAGGGTGTTGCATAGTGATCTAAAGAACAATTTATACATAATGACAAAAAACTAAATTTTCTATGAATCATTTATTCTTAAGTAAAACATTAAAAATTTTTAAGCATGTTAAGCTGTTGGTTAAAAGGTTGATAATATCTATCACATAAGGAAAACGTGATCATTTACGGACTAGAATGCAATAAGTACTTAACCAATGTGCATGCTCAGTTAATTCAGTCGTGTCCAACTCTGAGCGACCCTATGGACTACAGTACACCAGGATCCTCAGTCCATGGGATTCTCCAGGCATGAGTACTGGAGTGGGTTGCCGTGCTCTCCTCCAGGGGATCTTCCTGACCCAAGTATGCATGTCTTATGGCTGCTGGATTGACAGGCGGGTTCTTTACCACTAGCGCCATCTGGGAGGCCCTAATCAATGTGAGTCACTGCTGTTTGCCTTACTCAGTATTATTTTGTATTCCCTTTTTATTAACACTGAAAGATTTATCTCAGGACACTTCAAGTTCTAAGTAAACTGCTTTGCATATTTAAATGACCAAAATAATTGGGAAATTTAAAAACTCTTTCTTATTCAAAATTATTTTTCTTACTATTGGGGAATGTCTTAATGGAATTAAAATATAGTAAATTTTTAATTATACGTAACCATTTTCAAAATAATTCTTATTTATGAAAGCAACTAATGCTTAAGTATGTGTCTAGTCTAAAATCATATAATGTTTTGGTTCAGAAGTACAACCACAGGCCCCAAATATTTTAATCACAGTTAGGTCTCTTTACTCCATATCCCACACACACTGTTTTTTAACTGTTTTTCCTTAACATATTTTTTTCATTATATTCTAATTAATTTTCTTCATGTCATAAGAAAATACAAAATTATGATGCTATTTTAGTAAGAGAGTTTACAAATTATCTTTTTTTTTAAACTGCTGTTATTCATCTTAAATTTTTCAGTTATTGTGTATAAAAAAGTTTTAAAAAGGCACATATCTTCCAACCCAGGAATCAAACCAGGGTCTCCTGCATTGCAGGCAGTTTCTTTACCAACTGAGCTGTGAGGGAAGCCCCATAAACATATCCAACATCTTATAAATAAGCATCCTTACTGTATATTGCATATAGTTTGCCAAAAGAGATTATTTCTAAGATAAAGGGGAATAGTAAATAATAGTGGCAATTCAAATTCTGCATCATTTTCACCTTCCATTAAAAATGAGTTATTATATTAACATTTATATGCTTTAGTGGCATTGTCTTGTTGTAAAGGTGCACTTCATGCAAAGAGTTGACTCATTGGAAAAGACTCTGATGTGGGGAGGGATTGGGGGCAGGAGGAGAAGGGGACGATTGAGGATGAGATGGCTGGATGGCATCCCTGACTCGATGGACATGAGTCTGAGTGAACTCCGGGAGTTGGTGGTGGACAGGGAGGGCTGGTGCTGTGATTCATGGGGTCGCAAAGAGTCGGACACCACTGAGCAACTGAACTGAACTGAAAGGTGCACACACTCTTGATAGTTAGACTCTGGCAGTGGTTGTCAGTTTTAACCACCACTAAGATGAATATGGGTTGTATCAGTTCAGTTCAGTTCAGTTCAGTTGCTCAGTCATGTCCGACTCTTTGCGACCCCATGAATAGCCTGTACGCCAGGCCTCCCTGTCCATCACCAACTCCCGGAGTTCACTCAGACTCACGTCCATTGAGTCCGTGATGCCATCCAGCCATCTCATCCTCGGTCGTCCCCTTCTCCTCCTGCCCCCAATCCCTCCCAGCATCAGGGTCTTTTCCAATGAGTCAACTCTTCGCATAAGGTGGCCAAAGTACTGGAGCTTCAGTTTTAGCA
>SJXQ01004374.1:0-16492 GCA_006408695.1 Aepyceros melampus | reverse complement strand
TTCCAGAAACACCATTTTCCTTCCTTTCTTCCCTCCTTCCTCCTCTCTCTTTCTTTCCTTTTCTTTCTTATTATACAATTGTTAAAGTTTGCTTTCCATATATAATTATTACAGAGTACTGGCTCTATTCCCCATGTTGTACAGTACATCCTTGAGCTCATCTTTCAAATAACATGGTGTGCCTCCCAGTCCCCCATCTCTGTATTGACCCTGCTTACCCGCCCTGCTGTTAACCAGTAGATTGTTCTCTATATCTGTGAGCCTCCATTTTTGTTATATTCTCTACGTTGCAGTGTTTTTAGATTCTATAAGTGATGTCATACCGTATTCATCTAACTCTGTTTGTGTTATTTTACTTAATAGTATACCTTCCATGTTGTTGCAAATGTCAATATTCCATTCTTCTTATGAGGTACCTTCTTTCTATGCCTTTTTGCAAATGGCACTGCCACCCCACACACGACATGGGCTCCCCAGCTAAGTTTCCATCTCTGCACTCACACAGAGAAACATCAAGTCCTCTTTCTTTTCTCCCATAAAAATACATCCTGTAGTTTCAGGCGAGTGACATGCCACTCCCCAGGACACACTAGACAGGCATACATCAGGAGTGGTCAGAAACAAATCCTCCATTTTGGGGTTAGAACAAGGGTCCCAGAGGACTATGGAGAACCCAGAGGGATAAACTCATTGGATGGTAAAGCAGGGGCTGGCGATATCCGTGTGGCAGCTGGGCAAGTGGGAGTACCGAGATGCAGAGGACTAGCGATGCCAAAGCTGTATTCCTTAACGACCTCTCTGTGCCTGAGACGTCCTCTCAGGTCCACTGCTTCTGTGAGGATGGATGCAGTGCTCCCAGCCTCAGGCTAGTCACCATAAGCTTGAATTTGCTCAACTGGTTGTTGGAACACAACTCTCCGGGATGAAACAGGATTGCTGAGGGAGGTGCCTTTGGGCCTCCCCAGAATGGACGAGTGATGTTGGGGTTCTTGTCTGCCCAGGGAGGGCTTGGGGCCTGGTCAGTCCCATGCTGACCTCCCCCATGTGGCCAGCAGATCAGTAGGTCCTCCCATGAGACATAAGTGACAAGACACAGAGCTTGTGAGGCGATCATGCATGGGTCCTGAAGGCAGATCCAAATAGAGGCCAGGACCCTCTCCTCTCTCAGGTGGGGAAGCTCAGGCTTATGCAGCCTAGATGCAGAGTCTGGATTCAGGTCATGTTGGTAGCAGGAGACAGGTTGAGACTGGAGGCTTGCGGGCTTCATATGTCCTAGGCTCATTCAGAGAAGTTCTGTTTACAGCATGCGAGACCCAGGTGATCCTCACAGAGGCAGGCTGAATTCATCACTTTTGTAGGCATCATCCTTCCCTGGATCCTACTGCTCACGGAGACCCTGGAGCATCTTCAGTGTGACCCTGAGGATTTAGGGTGCCGGGGCCCTGAGACCTGCAACTTCACTGTGGCCGTCAGGGATGTCATAGGCAGCAGGGTTCACAAAAGGCGAGTAGGCTGCCTTCTTCAGCGGGGAAGCAGTGGAGGAAGGAGGGGCCCTGGAGTAGGGAGAGGTGTTGCAGTCTGGCAAGTGTTCCAGCTCCTGGTGAAATACATCATTGAGGAGGTTGATGTGGTGGCAGAAGAGAAGAAGGAGAAGCTGTCCTTGCAGGAGCTGTAGGAGAAGCCAGAGGAGCAGGGCCAGGAATATCCAAGGACTGGAACCTCGAGCATCCAGCCCCCACTGGAGGCGATGGAGGCATTGGCAGCCCTGCAGGGGGAGCTGAGCTCCACAAATGACAAAGACCCCTAGCCTAATCAGCTCCAGAGGAAGGACCATCAGAAGAGAAATCTTCCCTCCAGTCAGAGAAGTGCCATCATACAGGGAGGCACGTCATCATGCTTAGGAGGATGAGAAGGAACAGGAGTAGGAGGAGGGGTGGGGGTGAGGGAACCCATCAGCTGAGGGGAGGCCAAGGGAATTGGGGGCCAAGGGGATTGGGGTTAAGGGTCACTGTGATCCTCACAGGCACAATGCCAGCAGAGCCAGGAACCTCTCTACCTGTACGTGTCTGAACAGATGACTATGGGAGGTTCAGTTTGGCTCACATCTGAATAGGAGCCACACACTTTGGAAGGAAATGAAAGTCATCAGTGTCTGGCGACAGTC
This sequence comes from Aepyceros melampus, assembly GCA_006408695.1. Classification (NCBI taxonomy): domain Eukaryota; kingdom Metazoa; phylum Chordata; class Mammalia; order Artiodactyla; family Bovidae; genus Aepyceros; species Aepyceros melampus. The sequence continues at coordinate 14,328 of SJXQ01004374.1, read as the reverse complement.
AGCCAGATGACTCCAGTACGTCCACGTCATCCCTTGTCAAGACAGGGAGCAGGGAAGAGACCCAGGGCTCTCTCGCTAAACAAACGGACACAGACACTTGCACACAGAGAATGCATCTGCAGGGACTGTAGATCCTGAAGTTTCAGGCAAGTGACACGCCAGTTCCCAGCAAACACATTCCAGGTATACATGGAGAGCGGTTAGAAACAGATCCTTCCTTGGGGGATGCAGACAAGGGTCCCAGAAGACCACAGGGGATGCAGAGGGATGAGCACCACGCATGGTGTGGCAGGGTCTGGGGATGTTGGTGTGGAGGCTGGGAAAGAGGGAGTACCCACATGCAGAGCACTGGTGATGCCAAAGTGGTACATCTACACGACCTGTCTGTGCCTGAAATATGGGCAGTCCCGAAGGTAAATAAGTACTCCCACAAGAGAGTACTTACAGATGCGTGTTCTGATGCCCTTGCTCTCCCCGAGGCTAACCCTGTTAGGAGACTCTTCCTTCCCTGGCATGTGGCATGACTGGTTCCTCGATTTTGAACAGATTACGAACCACTGCCAGATGACCATCATGGTCACCGACTGAGATGAATACTTGCTTATCTCCATGATGACTATGAAGGGCAGAGCAGGAGCCTGAGGACAGGTGGGTTCAGGAGCTGGGCAGGCTTGTGAGGATTGGAGTATCCTATGACCCGGGTGTGTGCGTTTGTCATGAGCCTTTGGAAAGGAAAAGTGGAAGATGCTGATGCCTGCTTGGCAGGCAAGCTGCAAACCCTAGAAACTTGCACACCTTCACCTTTTCCAACCTCCCGATCCTGTCAGGTGCCAGAATGAGGCCATCCCCAGGCCCGCTGCAAGCTGGTATTTTCCTTTCAGGACAACCCGTGCTTCAGGAACAGAGAGATCATTAAGGAGTACCACTCTGGCATCACTGGTGTGTCCTGGTTCCAAGTGTGGTGTGGGTGGGTGGGAGAGGGAGTCAGATGCACTGCATACCTGAATCTTTGCTGTCTCCCCCGTCCTCCTTCAGGATATGACATGTACAGCCTCTCTGGTCCACTGCTTCTGTGAGGACAGATGGGGAACTCCCAACCTCAGGCCGAACACCAGCAGCGTGAATGTACTTAACTGGTCTTGGACCACAACTCTCCAGGACATAACAGGATTGTTGAGGTGGGGTACATCTGGACCTCCACAGAATGGACGATTGGTGTTGGGGTTCTTGGCTGCCCATGGGCAGGATCGGGGCTGTTCATCCATATGCTATCCTCCACTGTGCAGCCAGAAGATCATTGGAGAGGGCCTGTGAGTCAATCCCCTGCAGTATAAACCCCAAGAGGAAGGTCCTGCCATGAGAGATAAGTGACAGACACAGAGGCTGTGAGGGGGTCAGGAGGTGAGTCCTGAAAGCAGATCAGTATAGAGGCCAGGACCCTCTCCTCTCCTCTCCCTGGTGGGGAAGCTCAGGTTCAGGCAGCCTGGATGCAGAGCATGGATTCACGTCTGTGGGAGCTGTGATCTCCACAGCAATAGTGCCAGGAGAGCCTGGGAATCTTTCTACCTGCAAGTATCTGAGCATATGACCATGGGAGGCTCAGTTTGGCTCACATCTGAATAAAAGTCACACACTTTGGCCAGGAATGCATGTCATCTGTGACTGAATACAGTAGGCCAGATGACTCTGGTACATCCATGCCACCGCTTGTCAAGACACGGAGCAGGGCAGAGACCCAGGCCTCTTTTGCAAGATGCACAGACACAGGCCCTTGCGCTTGGAGAATGCATGCTGCAGGGACTGCAGATCCTGAAGTTTCAGGCAACTGACATGACACTTCCCAGGAAACACATGCCAGGCGTACATTGAGTATGGTTTGAAACATATCCTTCCTTGGGGGAAGAGGACAAGGGTCCCAGAAAACCACAGGGGATGCAGAGGGATGAGAACATCACATGGTGTGGCAGGGGCTGGGGATGTCTGTGTGGCAGCTTGGCAAGCGGGAGTACCCAGATGCAGAGGACCAGTAATGCCTAAGTGGTACTGCTATACGACCTGTCTGTGCCTGAAGCACCAGTGGTCCCGAAAGGAAACCAGTACTCCCAAAATTGAGTATTTACAGATGCCTTTTCTGTTGCCCTTGCTCTGCCCGAGACTAACCTGTTACTCAAGACTCTTCCTTCCCTGGCATGTGGCATGACTAGTTCCTTGACTTTGAGCAGATTACAAACCACCGCCAGATGCCCGTCACTGTCAGCGACCAAGATGAAGACTTCCTTATCTCCATGACCACTATGAAGGGCAGGGAGGGATCCTGGGAACAGGTGGGTGGGGGAGCTGGGCAGGCAACTGGGGGTTGGGGGATCCTATGACCCAGCTGTGTGTGTTCGCTGTGAGCCTTTGGAAAGGAAAAGTGGAAGATGCTGATGCCTGCCTGGGAGGCAAGTTGCGGACCCTAGAAGCTTGTGGACCTTCACCTTTTCCATCCTCCCGGTCCTGGCAGGTGCCGGAACAAGGCAATCCCCAGGTCCGCTGTAAGCTGGTATTTTCCTTTCAGGACAACCCGTGCTTCAGTAACAGAGAGATCGTTAAGGAGGACCTCTTTGGCATTGCTAGTGCGAACTGGCTACCACGGTGGTGTGGGTGGGTGGGAGATAGGAGTTGGATGCACCATCTACCTGAATCTTTGATGTCTCCCCTGTCCTCCTTCAGGATATAGGGCATGTATGTCCTCTCTGGTCCACTGCATCTGTGATGATAGATGGGGAGCTCCCAACCTCAGCCCGGACACTAGCAGCATGAACGTCCTCAACTGGTTCTTGGAACACAACTCTCCAGGATGTAACAGGATTGCTGAGGTGGGGTCCATCTGGGTCTGTCAGAATGGTCGATTGATGGTGGGCTTTTTGGCTGTCCATGGGAGGGCTCAGGGCTGGTCATCCATATGCTGTCCTCCCCTGTGCAGCCAGCAGATCATTGGTGAGGGCCTGTGAGTCAATCCCCTGCAGTATTAACCCCAAGAGGAAGGTCATGCCATGAGAGGTAAGTGACAAGACACAGGTTGTGAGGGGGTCAGGAGGTGAGGCTTGAAGGCAGATTTGTGTAGAGGCCAGGATCCTCTCCTCTCCCTGGTGGGGAAGCTTAGGCTCATACAGCCTAGATGCAGAGCCTGGATTCACATCTGAGGGTAGCAGGTGACAGGCTGAGACTGGAGGCTTGGGGACTTCTTGTGTCCTAGTCTCATTCAGAGAAGCTCTGCTTATAGCACACAAGACCCAGGTGATTCTCACCAAGGCAGGCTAAATTGAGCAACTGTGTCAGCACCATCCTTCCCTGGGTCCTGCTGCTCACGGGGATGCTGGGGCTACTTTGGTGTGAATCCGAGGATTCAGGGTGCCAGGGCCCTGAGACCTGCTGGCGCAGTAGGGCCCTCAGGGATGCCACAGGCAGCAGGTGGCTCACCGGTCGAGGATTCTGCCTTCTTCAGTGGGAAGGCAGAGGAGGAAGGAGCAACTCTGGAAGAGGGAGAGGTGGTGCAGTCCAGCAGGTGTTCCAGCTGCTGGTGTAAGACATCATTGAGGTGGTTGAATTGGTGGCAGAAGAGGAGCAAGGGTAGCTGTCCTCGCAGGAGCAGTAGGAGAAGACATAGGAGCAGGGCCAGGAACATGCAAGGACAGGAGCCTTGAGCGACCAGCCCCCACTAGAGGCACTGGAGGCATTGGTGGCCCTGCTGTTGGAGCTGAGCTGTGGAATGAGAAAGACCCGAAAGCCTAACTTTGGCTCCAGAGGAAGAACCATCAGAGGAGAGAGCGTCCCTCGAGTCATATTAGTGTCATCATCCAGGGCATCCATGGCTTGTGGGCCAAAGGCGTATCCTTAGTGTTGCTTCTCAGGCATCAGATGCTCAAGAGGATGAGAAGGAGCAGGAGCAACAGGAGGGGTGGGGTAAAGGAACTCGCCAGCTGAGTGGAGGCCAAGGGAATTGGGGGACCGTGAATTGGGGTTCATGGGAACTGTGATCACCATAACCAGAGTGCCAGCAGAACCTGGGAATTTTTCTAACTATACGTGTCTGAGCAAATGACTCTGAGAGGCTCAGTTTGGCTCATATCTCAATAGAAGCCACACACTTTGGCAGGGAATGGATGTCATCAGTGATGAGACAGTGTTCCAGATTATGCCAGTACTTCCATATAACCCCTTGGAGGAGAGGGCAATGGAAGAGAACCAGGCCTCTCTTGCTAAATGCACACCCACTGGCACTTGCACACGGAGGATGCATGCTGCAAGGACAGCAGATCCTGAAGTTTGAGGCCACTGACATGCCACTCCCCAGGATACACATGACAGGCATTACATCAAGTGTGGTTGGAAACAGATCCTCCCTTGGGGGATACAGACAAGGGGCCCAGCAGACCACAGGGGACCCAAAGGGATGAGAGCATCACATGGTGTGGCAGGGGCTGGGTATATCGGTGTGGCAGCTGGGCAAGTGGGAGTACCCAGGTGCAGAGCACAAGTGATGCCAAAGTGATACACCTATACGAGCTATCTGTGCCTGAAGTATGGGTGGACCCAATAGGAAGTAGGTACACCCAAAAGGAAATACTGACAGATGCCTGTTCTGGTGGCCTTACTCTGCCTGAGACTAACACTGTTACTTGAGACTCTTCCTTCCCTGGCATGTGGCATGACTGGTTCCTTGACTTCGAGCAGATTATGAACCAGTACCAGATGCCCATCATGGTCAGTGACCTAGATGAAGACTTGCTTATCTCCATGGTGGCATTGAAGGGCAGGGACAGAGACTGAGGACAGGTGGGTGGAGGAGCTGGGCAGGCAAATGGTGGTCAGGGGATCCTATGACCTGGGTGCTTCCGTTCACCATGAGCTTTTGGAAAGGAAAAGCAGGAGATGCTGATGCCTACCAGGCAGGCAAGCTGCAGACCCTAAAAGCTTATGCACTTTCACCTTTTCTATCCTCCCTGTCCTGGCAGGTGCTCGAACAAGGCCATCCCCAGGTCCACTGTAAGTTTGTATTTTCCTTTCGGGACAACCCATTCTTCAGGAACAGAGAGATCATTAAGGAGTACCCCTTTGGCATCGCTGGTGCGACCTGGCTCCCAGGGTGGTGTGAGTGGGTGGGAGAGGGCTTTGGATGCACCACCTACCTGAATCTTTGCTGTCTCCCCAGTCCTCCTTCAGGATATAGGGCATGTACATCCTTCCAGTTCACTGCTTCTGTGACGATGGATGGGAAGCTCCCAAACTCAGGCTGGACACCAGCCACGTGAACTTCCTCAACTGGTTCTTGGACCACAACTCCCCAGGTTGTAACAGGATTGATGAGGTAGGGTCCATCTAGACTTCCCCAGAATGGACGATTGGTGTTGGGTTTCTTGGCTGCCTATGGGAGGGTTCGGGTCTGCTCATCCATATGCTGTCCTCCACTGTGTGGCCAGCAGATCATGGTGAGTGCCTGTGAGTCAATCCCCTGCAGTATAACCCCCAGGAGAAAGGTCTGACAATGAGAGGTAAGTGACAAGATACAGAGGTTGTGAGGGTGTCATGAGGTGAAGCCTGAAGGCAGATTGGTGTATAAGCTAGGACCTTCTTTCTCCCCACTCAGGCTCATGCAGCCGGAATGGGGAGCCTGGATTCATATTGTGAGGGTAGCAGGTGACAGGCTGAGACTGGAGGCTTGCGGGCTTCATGTGTCCTACTCTCATTCAGAGAAGCTCTACTTACAGCAGGTGAGACCCAGGTGATTTTCAGCAAGGCAGGCTGATTGAGCACTTTTTTCGGCATTCATCTTTCCCTGGGTCCTGCTTCACATGGAGACCCTGGAGCTTCTTCAGTGTTAACTCGAGGATTCAGGGTGCTGGGGCCCTGAGACCTGCTAGTGCACTGGGGCCATCAGGGATGTCGCAGGCAGCAAGGCGCCCACCAGATGAAGAGGCTGCCTTCTTCTGCAGGGATGCAGTGGAGGAAGAAGCGGGCCTGGAGAAGGGAGGGTTGGTGTGGTCCGGAAAGTGTTCCAGCTGCTGCTGGAAGACATCATTGAGGAGGCTGAAATGGTGGCAGAGGAGGAGCAGGAGAAGGTGCCCTCGTAGGAGTGGGAGGAGAAGCCGGAGGAGCAGGCCCAAGAACATCCACGGACAGGAGCCTCGAGCAACCAGCCTCCGCTGAAGGCTCTGGAGTCATTGGCGGCCCTGCAGGTGGAACTGAGCTCTGTAAATGAGAAATCCCAAAGCCACATCCAACACTTTGCCTCTCAGCACCACCTCACAAGCACAGGTGGAAAAGGCCTCAGAGGCTTCAGGTTCAGGTGGTGGGAACTGGCTCAGAGCTGCTTTTTAAGTCATGCAGGGCAGGTCATGCAAGTGCTTGTAGGCCAGAGTGAGGTTTCCATTAAAAACCGATTGTCTGGGGAACAGATGGGCTTGGGTGGAGCTGAGCCCAGGGGGGATGAGAGTCCATACTCAGAAACCCTGTATGCCTCTCTCTTGTCCCTGCCTCCTAATCTTGTTAACTCCCAGTCTGCCGCCTGATGCCACCTTTCCTGTGCACCTTCACACTCAGACTGTCCGTTCAGTGATAGATATTTGTTTAGCACTTGCCTCTGGCCAGATTATGTTCCAGGCGTGGGGCAGCTGTGAGGAGACTGACAATAACCCCAGTATTTCTGGAGCAGAAATTCTACCAGAGGCCAAATCCTCCCTGGTGGTTCAGACGGTAAACCATCCTACCTCACCCTAATTCCCAGCCCTAGGCTGCAGGGCCACTCCTCTTTCACTTCTCCCAGTCCTGATGGTCTATACTGTCCTGAGGAGCCTCCGTGGGCCTACAGGTCTGCACACCACAATCACTCTGCTGACCCCTTAACCACCACACAGAACCCCACTGGGACCCCCTGCGTGGGCATCTTCCATTCTTCCTGGAAATTGGCAGGACACATGGCTCCTGGCCCTTGCCAGGGCAGGGTAGTATGGTTAGAACAACCCACTTTATTTAAGTTTGTAAATAAGTACACTTGCTCACAGAGAAAATCTCTTCATGTCAGACATGAAGTGATAACTGCTTGTGGGTGGATGGGGAGCTTCTCTGCCTTCTCTGGGAATCCCTAGGACAGTGAGGCAGTGTAGCCTCGGTTCATGGGTGCTGCGCTGCTGCACAGCCATCCAGACCCTGCTCACCCCAATCTGAGTCAGGCCACTGAGCACATAGCACCCAGGACATCAGCTGAGGGCCTCTCTGCACCACCCCTTCCTCCCCAGGTGCACAGACCTTGTCGACCGCTGTCCTGGGCTCCTGCCACCCGGCCAGATGAAGGTGCTCACTGGCAAGCTGTTGTTTGACACTGAGGGTTACTGGCAGAAAGGGGGCCAGAAGAGCTTCTACCCATACATGGATGTGAGGGCCACATGGGTTCAGCCCTGAGATGCACTTGACCACAGGCCGGTCCTGCCCCCCTAATCCAAATGGGCACCTGCTCTGAGCTCCAAGCATTGACAACCCCACTCCCTCACCACCCAACCCCAAGGTCAGGCTGGCTCACCCCCTGTGGATAGAGGCTCACCCGAGCCCCACCAGTTCCATGTCCCCTTCACCTAACCTGTTCAGGGTGTCCTAACCCCTAGGAACCTCTAGGCTGAGGGGCACATCAAACCGTATGCTTCCTCTGGGGAGGCCCCAGACCCACCCACTGTGTCCCTGCTGGCCTTGGGGCTCCTGTCCACTGACTCCAACCATGGGATGCAGGGCCCAGGACAGCACTGGGCCAGGCTATGAGCACTCCCAGTGCCCCGTCTTCCTGCAGGTCATTTTCACCATCACAGACGAGACCCACAAGTTCCATGGGCTACCGCTGCTGAGCCTGTGGTCTTACACCACACACTGAGGCAGCTAGTGGCTGACCGGCAGCGAGCCTATGAGCCTGGACATGGTGCTAAGGCAGATCGAGCCACCCCCAAGCAGCAGGGCGGGCGTGTTCCTCATGGGCACCAGGATCTCACTTTCCCTGGGACATTCTGACTACATATCACAGGGGCAGGTGTCACTCAGGCTTCAATGAAGTTGCTGCTGATGCCTCAAAGTGGCCACAGTCACAGGGCAAGGTCAACAGGAGCTGCCCCAGGGGCATGGGGGGAAAGGCATGAGCATAGGGGTGGGCTAGGGTAACCACTGTGGGTACTGGGAGCACTTCTCCAACACAGCCACACAAGGACACACAGCTCACGTGAAAAAAATAGTCTTCCACTCTTTCCCCATGAATATGCCATGAAGTGATGGACCAGATGCCGTGATCCTAGCTTTCTGAACATTGAGATTTAAGCCAACTTTTTCACTCTCCTCTTTCATTTTCATCAAGAGACTCTTTAGTTCTGTTTCGCTTTCTGCACTAAGGGTGGTGTCATATGTATATCTGAAGTTATTGATATTTCTCCCCACAATCTTGATTCCAGCTTGGGTTTCATCCAGGCCAGTGTTTCTCATGATGTACTCTGCATACAAGTTAAATAAGCTGGGTGACGATATACAGCCTTGACATACTCCTTTTCATATTAGAAACCAGTCTGTTATTCCATGACAAGTTCTATCTGTTACTTCTTGACCTGTATATAGATATCTCAGAAGGCAGGTCAGGTGATCTGGTATTCCCATCACTTTCAGAATTTTCCACAGTTTATTGTGATCCACACGTTCTAAGCCTTTGGCCTAATCAATCAAGAAGAAATAGAGGTTTTACTGAATTTTTTGCTTTTTTGATGATCCAGGGGATGCTGGCAATTTGATCGCTTGTTCCTCTGCCTTTTGTAAAATCAGCTTGAACATCTGGAAGTTCATGGCTCACGTATTGTTGAAGCTTGGACTGGAGAATTTTGAGCATTTCTTTACTACTGTGTGCAATGAGAGTATTTGTGTAATACTTTGAGCATTCTTTGACAGTGCCTTTCTTTGAGATTGGAATGAAAACTGAAATTTTCCTGTCTTGTGGCCACGGCTGAGTTTTCCGAATTTGCTCGTATATTGAGTACAGTACTTTTACAGCATCATCGCTTAGGAATTGAAATAACTCAACTGGAATTCCATCACTCCCACTAGCTTTGTTCACAGTGATGCTTCCTGAGGCCCGCTTGGCATCACATTCCAGGATGTCTGGCTCTCGGTGAGTGATCACACCATTGTGATTATCTGGGTCGTGAAGATCTATTTTATACAGTTTTTCTGTGTATCTTTACCACCTATTCTTAATATCTTCTGCTTCTCCACAGTCCATACCATTTCTGTCCTTTATTGTGCCCATCGTTGCAGAAACAATCCCTTCATATCTCTGATTTTCTTGAAGAGATCTCTACTCTTTCCCATTCTATTGTTTTCCTCTTTCTTTGCACTGATCACTGAGCAAGGCTGTCTTATCTCTTTTTGCTATTCTTTGGAACTGCATTCAAATGGGTATATCTATTGATTTTCACTTCTCTTCTTTTCACAGTTATCTTTAAGGCCTCCTCAGACCACCATTTTGCCTTTCTGCATTTCTTCTTCCTGGGGATGGTCTTGGACATTTTCTCCTGTTCAGTATCACGAACCTCCATCCCAAGTTCATCAGCAACTCTGTCAGATCTAGTCCCTAAAATCTATTTCTCAAATCCACTGTATGATCTTAAGGGATTTAATTTAGGTCATACCTAAATTATATAGTGGTTTTCCCTACTTTCTTCAATTTAAATCTGAATTTGGCTACAATGAGATCATGATCTGAGCCACAGTCAGCTCCTGGTCTTGTTTTGCTGACTGTATAGAGCTTCTCCATCTTTGGCTGCAAGAATATAATTGATTTGACTTTGGTGATCCTCTGGTAATGTCCATGTGTAGAGTCTTCTCTTGGGTTGTTGGAAGAGAGTGTTTGATATGACCAGTGTGTTCTCTTGGCAAAACTCTATTTGCCTATGCCCTGCTTCATTCTGTACTTGGAGTACTTGGAGTCCAAAGTTGCCTGTTACTCCAGATGCTTCTTAACTTCCTACTTTTGCATTCCAGTCCCCTATGATGAAAATGACATCTTTTCTGTGTGTCAGTTCTGAAAGGTCTTGTAGGTCATCACAGAAAAATTTAATGTCAGCTTCTTCAGTATTACTGGTCGAGGTACAGACTTTCATTACCATGATATTGAATGGATTGCCTTGGAAACAAACAGACATCATTCTGTCATTTTTGAGATTGCATCCAAGCACTGCATTTTACACTCTTTTTTTTTTTTTACTATGANTTCTTCAGTATTACTGGTCGAGGTACAGACTTTCATTACCATGATATTGAATGGATTGCCTTGGAAACAAACAGACATCATTCTGTCATTTTTGAGATTTCATCCATTCACTGCATTTTGCACTCTTTATTTTTTTTTTTTTTTGACTATGATGGCTACTCCATTTCTTCCAAATGAAATCTTGTCCACACTAGTATATATAATAGTCATCTGAGTTAAATTCATCCTTTCCACTCCATTTTAGTTGCTGATTGCTAAAATGTCGATGTTCACTCTTGCCATCTCCTGCTTCACCACAACAAATTTGCCTTGATTCATGCAGCTAACATTCCAGGTTCCTATGCAGTATTGCTTTTTACAGTACACGACCATGCTTTCATCACCACTCACATCCTCAACTGGGTGTTGTTTTTGCTTTGACTCTGTCTCTTCATTCTTTCTGGAGTTATTTCTCAACTGATGTACAGTAACATATTGGGCACCTACCTACCTGAGGAGCTCATCTTTCAATGTCCCATATTTTTACCATCCATATTGTTCTTGGGGTTCTCAAGACATGAATACTGAAGTGGCTTGCCATTCCCTTCTCCTGTAGCCCACAATTTGTCAGAACTCTCCACCATGACCCATCCCTCTTGGGCAGCCCTACATGGCAAAGTTGATAGTTTCATTGAGTTAGACAAGCTGTGTTCCATATGAGTAGACCACTCCTTACCTTGAACATGGGGTATCTCCTCATGATCCCCACTCCTGATCTTGGACGTGGGGTATCTCCTCTCAGGTGCTCACTGCTCCAGTGCATCACAGCCACTGCTTGCTTCTGATGCTTTGTGGTGGAAATAAGTTCTGGGATAAACGTCCTGATTATAGAACACATTTAATTCAGCTTTCTTCAAAATACCAATGACAACAATACTTCACATTTCTTTCACACGTTAGTTCATATCAGGTTTTTGTTTGTAGTCTTTTCATTGCTGCTTTCTAATAACCAATTTCACTGATTTTTTCAATAAATCCTCTGGGCTCCTTCTTCAACAGCTCTGGTCTGACCTCTGGCTCTGTGACTGACGTAGGGCCCTCAGCTCCTTGGAGCCAGATTAACCCCAGCCTCTCGGTCCCACTTTCCAGAGTTGTAACAAGTCATTAAGAGCACCCTTCCCTCCCACACACCTGCAAGCAGACAGCTGTGTCTAGAGCTCAGCAAGTACCACAGTCTAGACCCCAGAGCTCCTGGCCAATGTGGGGCAGGACAGACAGAAGGCAGGAAGAAGGGTGTTGGGTAGTGTCCATGGCCAGGCCTGGGAGCCATGGTTCCTGCCCAGACCTCACATAAACCTGAAGTTTTCTGACCCTCATCCCCTCCTGGCCAGCCTTCCCATCCATGTGTCCTCAGAGGACTATGCCTATGTGCTCTTTCCCCAGAACTGGCTTTTCTTTTTCTTGGCCTGAGAAATCCCATGGATAGAGGAGACTGGTGGGCCACAGTCCATATGTTCACAAAGTGTCTAACATGACATACAGGAAACAGCAACAACGAATAGATGAGAAAGCGAAGAAAGGTTAAAAAAAAAACTACACAAAGGAATGAAAAATCCTGTCACTGTCATTAGAAGGTTACTGAGGACCTGCCGTCACTCTAAGAACGTTTCAGATGAATACACAGTTGGAAACTGTACTGTGTTCCTATATTCTACCATACACTTTCTTGCTATAATCTGACAGCAAAGACTTGTCAGATAACAATAATTATCATGATAATCAGGCTCTGCTATTCATCACTATACTCTGCATTTTCAACATATATTTGTGTAATATTTAATCAGTGTCAGCAGGCATTTTATAAGGGCTTCCCTGGGGACTCAGACAGCAAAGAATCTGCCTGCCATGCAAGGGACCTGGCTTTGAACTTTTGTTGGGAAAAATCCCCTGGGGAAGGAAGTGGTTGTCGGCTAACAACTTCAGGACTTTTGATCACTAGAGAACTCCTGGCCCCATAGAATATTAATAGGTTAGTGCTCTTCCAAAAGCCTCCATCTCAACACTAAGACTAAGTCACACCCCAAAGCCAGCAAGCTATAGTGCCAAACACCCCTCACCTATCCTTCAGCTAGATAGGGGCGCAGCCTTGCACATCAGCAGACTGGTTGCTCAAAGCCATTCTGAACCCATACATTCAAACCACACTAGTAGCCACAGCCACTGCCTTTCAGAAAGACACAATCTATCTCCACCTACCAAAACACACACACAATTTCTCCCAACCAGGAAACCATCACATGGCATTGGTTCAATCCCACTCAGGAGAGGAAGACTCCATAGTTAAGTGGAACTAAAACATTTCAACCAATAAAAGGATCACAAACACAGTAAATTAAACAAAATGAAATAACAGAAAAACATCTAGCAGATGAAAGAACATGGCTAAAACCCAAAGGACTGAACAACAGAAATTAACAAATGAGGCCTAGGTAACTTAAAAGCTCCAGGTATATGCCTCCTCCGTGCCTGATCATAAACAAACTCTACCACCCACCAGTCAACCACTAGTTAACTCTTGTCACTTAGGAACACCTAGATTGGCCCCAGCAGAAATCCATTCATGCCAGGTTAGCAAACAGACCACCCCAGCTTCATCCATGCCAGGTCAGTGCAGAGACCACCCCACATCCATCAACGCCAGGTCAGCACACAGACCACGCCATATTAATCAATGCCAAGTCAGTGCACAGACCAACTCATCTCCATCCATGCCAGGTCACCGCTCAGACTACCCCAGCTCCATCCATGCCAGGTCAGTGTAGATAGCCACACTCCATCCATGCCAAGTCAGCAAACAGACCACCCCAACTCCATCCATGCCAGGTCAGTGCAGAGACCACCCCACATCCATCAATGCTAGGTCAACACACAGACCACCCCATATTAATCAATGCCAGGTCAATGCACAGACCAACTCTTCTCCATCCATGCCAGGTCACCACTCAGACCACTCCAGCTCCATCCATGCCAGGTCAGTGTAAATACTCACACTCCATCCATGCCAGGTCAGCACACAAAGAACCCACCTCCATCCATGCCAGGTGAGCACACATACCACCCCAGCCCCTTCCATGCCAGTGCACAGACCCACCCAGCTCCATACATGCCAGGCCACCCCACAGACCACTCTACCTCCACCCATGCAAGGTCAATGCAGAACCCCACCCAGTTCCATCCATGCCAGGTCACCACACAGACCACCCCAACTCCATCCATGCCAGGTCAACACACAAACCACCGCTCCTCCATCCATTCCAGTGCACAGACCACCCCACCTCTATCCATGCCAGGTTAGCACACAGACCACCCTAACTCCATCAATGCCAGATCAGCACTCAGAACACCCAAGGTGCATCCACGCCAGGTCAGCACACAGACCACACCACTTCCATCCATGCCAGGTCAGCACACAGACCACCCCAGGTCCATCCATTCCAGGTTGGTACACACACCACCCCTCCTCCAGATTTCCCAACCTGGGAATTTGGCAAATGGACTGAGAATCCCGAGGGAGTTAGACGTTGGAAGCCATTGGGATTTGATTATAGAACTTCCACAGGACTAGGGAAAGAGACTCAGGGAGGGCACAAACAAAACCTTGTGTGCACCAGGACCCAGGAGAAAGGAGCAGTGACCCCACAAGAGACTGACCCAGACTTGCCTGTGAGTACCCAGGGGCCTCCAGCAGAAGCGCGGGTCAGTCGTGGCCTTCTGCAATGTCAGGGGCACTGGGACCTTTTGAAGGAGGTCGCCATTGTCTTCATTACCTCCACCATAGTTTTGTCTCAGGTAAAACAACAGGGAGGGCCACAGTCCCTCCCATCAACAGAAAGCTGTGTTGATGGGCTTTTAATATTCATAAGCTCCAAGCGTTTCTAAGTAAACAACAACTGATCTCCTGGAGTCTCCTAGGCGTGATGATCAAAAAAGTATTCACAACTGGGTGAGTGAGTGAGTAAAGTCTATCAGTCGTGTTGACTCTTTGCAACCCCATCAATCGCAGCACGCCAAGCCTCCAT
>SJXQ01004373.1:37742-52645 GCA_006408695.1 Aepyceros melampus | reverse complement strand
AGGTGCTGAGTCTTCAAGTTCAGATCACTTGGGAGTAAGCTTGCTTCCTGCCCTCCTCACCCTGCCTCCTCACCCTGCCTCCCCTCCTACACACCCTTTTGCCCTCAGAAGAGGACAGGAGGTCGCTATTTGCAGCTGGAGAATTTTTTGGCATTGGTAGAGAACCCCTTACTTTTTAGGTTCCTGACATCAGCCCATGCCCTTTTGGAACAGCTGTGTGGACCACCTTCCCCTGACCTTAAACTGTTGAACCCCAAATAAAGATTCAGACAAATTGGAGATAAGGTGATGGGCCTCTGGATGTCAGAGAGGGAAGTGGGGACTCTCACCACACTGAGACTGGAAAATACCCTCTGGGAGGGGCCCTGAAGTGCCACCCACATTCTTTCCTCTCTCTAACAATTTGGCAGAAATGTTTCTGTTTGAAAGATCCTATGGGGAAAAGCTTGTTCAGCAACCTGATTGGAGCCTGGTTTGGGTACTATGGATTGGAATAGAATGGGCTTGGAATCTCCTGATGCAGCCTGACTGAGAAAAGCCTTTTGGAGAGCCAGGTAGGAGTTCCACCGACATTGGACACAGGAAGTGGTGCTGCTATTCCCAGAGAAATCTTTCTGGGATGTGGAGACAAAGACACTCCAGCTTCACCCTTCACTTGGCCTCAGAGTATGAAGTGTTTGGCTGCACTGATTCAACTGGACTTCAGGAGTTGGTGAGTCATGGGGTTTGGAATGCTTCCTTTTGTTCTCTGCACCCATGAGTCTGCAAAATTTTTCTGTAAAGGGCTAGAGAGTAACCAGGCATTAAGGGTCATGAGGTTTCTCCCATTAGCAGTGTGAAATAGCCTCAGGCATTGGCAAATGATCATCGCTGTGTTCCAATAAAACCTTATTTCTGACACTGAAATTAAATATCATATACTTATTACATGTTCACAAAATTTTCCTTTCTTTCCCCGCAAATGAAAAAAAGATGCAAAAATATTCAACATATTTTTAAAAGTTAAAAAAAGAAACTAAAACTAAAAATCACTCTTAGCTTGCTGGTTGTAGGGAAAAAAAAAAAAAACAGGAAGCAAGACAATTTGTCAATCCCTGTCTAAACCCTTTGCCTATATAATGCAGCTAGTATCCCATTAGTGATTTGTGACATGACTTTAGTAGCCTTGATTCTGCTTATGAAAAATAGGAAATTTCATTAAATCTAAGATAACATCAGCTGTAAGATACAACATTATACCTGATTATTACATGCACCAGGGATGGTGATGGACAGGGAAGCCTGGCATACTGAAGTTCATAGGGTCACAGGGAATCAGACACGACTGAGCAGCTGAACAACAAAAGCCAGGCAGGGTCTTTACTCAAATTAATAAAAGATGCAAAAATATTAAACATATTTTTAAAAGTTAAGAAAAGAAACTAAAACATAAAAATCACTCAGCTTGCTGGTTGTGGGAAAAAGGAAAACAAAACAAAACAAAACAAACAAACAAACAAAAACAGGAAGCAAGCCAACTTGTCAATCCCTGTCTAAACCTTTTGCCTATATAATGCAGCTAGTATCCTATTAGTGATTTGTGGCATGACTTTAGTAGCCTTGATTCTGTTTATGAAAAATAGAAAATTTCATTAAATCTAAGATAACATCAGCTGTAAGATACAACATTATACCTGATTATTACATGCACCAGGGATGTCGATGGAAAGGGAAGCCTGGCATACTGAAGTTCATAGGGTCACAGGGAATCAGACACGACTGAGCAGCTGAACAGCAAAAGCCAGGCAGGGTCTTTATGTACAGCTGGCTGAACATCAATAGGGCTTTTTTGCATTTCTGGAGGTGGGTGGAATGTAGTTTTTTAGCCAGATCCCTTGCTGCAACACATCTGGAATATTTTGCGTTTGTAGTCAATCTTCTTTGTAATTTTTCTGGGTGGTGCTTGGGAGTCAGTGGTCTTCACAATGATGGATGCTGTCTCTCTCAGTCCCAGCTGAACTGAAGTTCATATCATGACCTCTGTTTCAGGAGGCAATCCTCCCAATTGCTGTGTCTTTTCCAATGACTGAGGATTCTTGATTTGATGCTGTCTTTTCCTTCAGGTTCAAACATGTAGCCTGCACTTGCAATATGGAAACACCCTCCTGTTCCAGTGCCTCCAAGCGTGATTTACCAAGGGTGTCACTAGTATGAAAATTTCGAGGCAAAAGAGACAAAGCAAACTGTTCATGTTTCCATGCCATGTTCAAAAATATGCCTCTACTTAGCAAAGGCTGACAATCTGTAATTGCAAACACGGCACACATAGGGCATTTTGCCAGTTTTGTGACTGTCCTTCATGTGCTGTAAGAGAATCTGATCTGTTTTGAAGGACAATTCAC
The DNA here is from genome assembly GCA_006408695.1 of Aepyceros melampus. Classification (NCBI taxonomy): domain Eukaryota; kingdom Metazoa; phylum Chordata; class Mammalia; order Artiodactyla; family Bovidae; genus Aepyceros; species Aepyceros melampus. The sequence continues at coordinate 50,264 of SJXQ01004373.1, read as the reverse complement.
AGAATTACAGACCGTGGAGGTCTCCCAGGGAGCGTGGACACTTTAAATGTGACATTGCAGCTGGAACAGGGTGTGAAATTGGAGGTGGCAGTGCTGGCAGGGAGTGTGGATTTCCCCACTGTCACCTTTCTGCCTCTCAAGCTCCAGATGGCTCATCACGTGGGTCATAAACGACATTTTTTAGAACTCTCAAGCAGCTGTGTCATGTAAAGTCTGTATCAGTCTTCTGCTCTAGCTGCCATCTCTTGTATGCTGCCATAGTAAAAGTCATCAAATAACATGGTCAGATTTCCTTTCATGGGATCAACAGTCTTGCTCTGACTTGCAAGAGTCACAATGTCTGTTTTCTCCAGCTCTTACAAACTACATGTTCTTTATTCTTTCTTCTTGAAGATGAGTCCTTGGTCAGTTCAGTTCAGTTCAGTTGCTCAGCCCTGTCCGACTTTTTGCGACCCCATGAATCACAGTACACCAGACCTCCCTGTCCGTCACCAACTCCCGGAGTTCACTCAGACTCACGTCCATTGAGTCCGTAATGCCATCCAGCGATCTCATCCATAGGGTCCATGAGACTGAAGCATGCCTGGTCATTGGCATGTGTCTGTGAAAATGATGCCCCATCATAAACATGGCTCAATGAGGTCAGAGAATCTTCCAAGATCATAATCACATTATTTGTAGGAGACATACCTGTAGGGACCATGGTGGAGGCAGGTACCCTTGGGATTCCATCACTGAGTATGGGTCTCTGGGGATTCCCACTCGTAAATTTTACATCTGAAGTGGGACACCACTTTGAATTAAGAGGTTCTAGGGAGGCCTCGGTGCTGTGATTCATGGGGTCGCAAAGAGTCGGACACGACTGTGTGACTGAACTCAACTGAACTTCATCCTTGCCTCCTAATGAGAGAACAGCTCCAGAGAGACAGTGAGGCTGTGGAGAGACAAATCTGAATTGTGAAGGACAGCTTCCGGAGAGCTCATAATATAATCAGGTTTAGATGAAGGCTTGGGAATAATAGAACGCCTCTATCTCCCCATACAGACTGAGAAGTTGGTGATAGAGCAGCTGGCTCTGATGCTTGGGTGCTGAGATTTGCAGGATGCAACGTGCAGGAGGGATTTGGACTCACATGGCCCTTCTTTCTTCTTGAAGATGAGTCTTTGGTCAGTTCAGTTCAGTCACTCAGCCGCTGTGTCTGACTCTTTGCGACCCCATGAATTGCAGTACGCCAGGCCTCCCTGTCCGTCACCAACTCCCGGAGTTCACTCAGACTCACGTCCATTGAGTCCATGATACCATCCAGAACTCGATGGACGTGAGTCTGAGTGAACTCCGGGAGTTGGTGATGGACAGGGAGGCCTGGCGTGCTGTGATTCATGGGTCTCAAAGAGTCGGACACGACTGAGCGACTGAACTAGGACCATGGTGCTGAGCATGCCCCCTCTCTGAAAGGAAGAAGAGAGAGTGAAAAGCAGGTGGAGAGTGAGGTGCTTGGCACAGATCCTGATGTTTGATAAACTTCAGTTTCTCAAGTCTAATCATTGAGGACTTGGATTAGAGATGTCATTAAAGCCCTGAACCCAGGGTTGGGGATTAAAAATTCATTTGTTTAATGAATAATTCCCTAAAGCCCACTATCGGGCAAATTTGAATAACATGCAATTTGTCTGCCCTCAAACATGGTCTAACTGTTTAAATCTGTTACTACTTAAGAGCCCACAACGAAAGACCAGTTTGTTTTAAATTCATCATGTATTTTTAAGAAAAAAAATTTACTCGTGAATGAAGTAAAAAAAAAAATACAAGTTCATTTTTTAAATGTGGAATTCGACAGCCATAAAATTACACTTAAAAATTACATTTCAACAATAGGAGCAAACATAACAAAGAAAATAATTTAAGAAAGTAAACTTCATTCTGACAAAATTTGCAAATGAGCATTTATTACAATGGGTATTACACTGATATCTGTTCTACAATTTTAAGGAAAGCAAAGGCATTAGTGAAATTTCTATTCTACATGTTAATGCCTGTAAGCAAACTTTGAATGAAGACAATGTATATAAATTAATATTTAAAGTTTTCAATGTGACAAGTAAGGTTGTTTCTTGTTTAATCATTTACCTAAATGAGTTTGGATTGATAAAAACACCGCTTGTAGAGAAAAATTTAAGTTGAAACTGTCTCTGGGATCTCGTGGCAGGAAAAATCTTAAACCATTAAATTATGTTAATGGTGATGGAAGAATAGATTTTAAAGCAATTTTAGTAAATTCATGATTCATTCTTACCCTTTATCCAAAATGAACTGATGATGTAGTTTCATAATCATATTCCGAGGAGGGGCCCTCTCAGAAAGAAGCACAAGGCTTTAGAGGGGCTGAAGGGAGAGAGATATGGACCCCAAATTTTCTCCGTATTCTTTGGGAGCTTCTTTATCCAGCTTCAAGGCTGCTGACGGGCAGCTGGAAATGACACAGGAGCCTCAAAAGAAGCCTGACCCCAGTTAGCCCCTGCTGTTCAGGAAGGCGTTCACCAATCACTTGCTGATGGTGGGACCGAACAGGGAGAAGGGCTGGGGTCAGCCCCAAATCCAGCCCTTCCAAAACCTCACTCTGCTTTCGGCCAGCTCGGCTCTCCATTACTCCCTGCAGCTCTTCAAGACCTGAAGGCATTCAAAGGCGGAGGACCAGCGCGTGGGCCTCTTCTGACCTTGGCTCAACATGGAACTCGTGCCGTGTTCAGCTCTGCGCCTCTCCCTGCAGTTTTGACAAAGCTGGGTTGTTGGAGTGCATCCGCCGGCTGGTGAAAGACAAGGTTCCTGAGGGCGTGGGTCCAGCCTCTATGGGCAGCTGGTGGTAATCCGGAAGGAGCCCTCGCTACCTGTCTGCAATCTTCCCTGGATATGCCTTGAGTCCTGTCTCCCTCCTGGCGGATCCATCCTCCATCTGAGCCTGGGTAGGTGGGGTCGGCGACTGCAAGCTGAGAGAAAATTAAGCGCCCACCGTGTTCATGCAGCAGGAGGCACAAAAGAAGGGCTGCGAACAGGTCCTCTGGCTGCGGGTCTGACCTCCAATTCACCGAAGTGGGCACCAAGAACATCTTCGTCTTCTGGACCCACGACAATGGGGCGCTGGAATTGGTGACCCCTTCACTGGACCGTGTCATCCAGCCTTGACTAGTCCAACAGAGTCTGCTGGACCTGGCTCAGATCTGGGGTGAATTCCGGGTGGTGGAGTGTAAGATCACCATGAATGTGTTCCTGCGGGCGCCGGAGGACTGTCAGTTTCGAGGAGTCTATGGTTCAGGAACTGCTTGTCAGGTCTGCCATGTGCATCGAATCCTGTACAAGGCAAGCATTTCCACATTCCCATTAAGGAAAATGGGGCTGAACTTATCCTCCGCTTCCACAAGGAGCTGAGTATGCATCAAAAGAATGCTCCTGGTGCAATGCTGCAGGCTATGCCAGACCACTCACTCCAGGGACCACCAACCTGTAGCATCCACCCCAGTTGGACCTTCACCTCCATACCAATGACTCACCTGAAGTGATATGAAATAAAAGACAGAGGAACTTGGGTCTCTGGTGCCCCCACATTACACTCTCAAAGTCATAAGGGCCTGACCTAGGCATCTTGGCCTCTAGTCCTGCCACTCAGGCCTTGGGGACCTGTACTGCCCTATGCTCCATATTGTGTGGTCAAGGATTGTCGGGTCAAGACATTTAGGAAACACCTTTACCCCAAATCTGCAACTCTGTTTTCAGGCCGGATCTCCCCAGGGCTGCTATTGATTTCTTTCCTTTAGTGGCAATTTTGGAAAAAAAAAAAAGTCAAGGAACAAGAAAAGAAATTCATATTCAATCCTAATGGGTAGCTAGATCTGACAATTTATCCAAGAGAGTAATGGTTAAAATTTAAAATATCTTTCAGTGAAATAAATTGATTCCAGATCCATGATTTTCCTGTATGGGGATTTTCTTTTGAGGGAAAGTGCAATTCAAACTGTTCTCTAACATTTGTATAATATTTAATTATAATTTTTCACATATGTGCAATGTCAAGTTCATAGTCTCTTTCACTGATAATTATTGTTAGAATATGAAATAACAATACATGAAACTGTTCTTCCAACTTTCTAACTTAAATTTTTGTTCTTCAGTCTTAACTGCTGTACTTGCATTCCTTCCTTCCACTGATACATTAAAATCCAAAAAGCTTCCCTGGTGGCTCAGATAGTTAAGAATCTGAGACCTGGGTTTGATCCCTGGGTCAGGTAGATCCCCTGGAGAAGCGAATGACTACCTACTCCAGTTCTCTTGCCTGGAGGATTCCATGGACAGAGGAACCTGGTGGGCTACAGTCCATGGGGCACAAAGAGTTGGACACAACTAAGGCAATGGCACCCCACTCCAGTACTCTTGCCTGGAAAATCCCATGGATGGAGGAGCCTGTAGGCTGCAGTCCATGGGGTCGCTAGGAGTCGGACATGACTGAGCAACTTCACTTTCACTTTTCACTTTCATGCATTGGAGAAGGAAATGGCAACCCACTCCAGTATTCTTGCTGGAGAATCCCAGGGACGGGGGAGCCTGGTGGGCTGCCATCTATGGGGTCACACAGAGTCGGACACGACTGAAGCGCCTTAGCAGCAGCAGTAGCAGCAGCAAGCTACTAACACTTGCACTTCACTCCTTTCATCCTTCACAAAATACTAGCAAACCAAATTTAGCAACATGTTGAAAGGTTTATATGTCATGACCCAAATGAGATTTATTCTCAGATTAATTCTCAGATGTTCAACATACAAAAACCATTCAATGGGATAAACCACAGGGGTAACAGCAACAAAATGGTGGAATAGGAGTTTTCTACCATCCTCCCTTCAAAGAACACTAGTTTTGACAACACGCACAAGTGAGGGTATCTTTGCGGAAGTCCAGGAGTCCAGTGAAGAAGTTCTAGCACATCCTTGGAGCAAAAAGCAAATCCAAGACTGGACACACTAAAGAGGACCAAAAAAGCAGTTTTACATTATTTGTGCCATTCTTCCCTCAGTGTAGCACATCTCAGAGGCAAAAGAGACCTCCTAGGGCTGGAATTTCTTTCACAGCAGCAAGTGAGAGCATGTGAGTGAGTGCCCAGTTTCTCCCCCACCTGTGCAGGACACTCCCAAAGAGGCCCACTTCTTTCTGGCCCTGTCCAGAATATGAGGTAAGTTACACAGCTAAGAGTGAGGAGAGGCTGGGAACATAGTAGGCAGAGCTCAGAATGCATCAAAGAGACGTGAATTCTTGTGTTTTGTAGACTCTGTTAGAGGATCACCCACAAACCTCTGAAGAGGCCTTACCAGCAAATCCCCCCAGCTAGCCCAAAGGCATTCCCAACACTCTCACACCTCACCCACACAGTCTTCTGCCTTGCAACCAGCATCCTGTGTGTGCCCTGAGGTGGCAAGTACAAGCATTGGCAGAAAGCTTGTGAGTACATGCAGAAAGCTGGCCCAACTCTGCAAGACTGTGAGAAAGCAAACAAACGTCAACATTCCCCAATAGCTCAGTTGGTAAAGAATCCACCTGCAGTACAGGAGATCCCAGTTCGATTCCTGGGTTGGGAAAATCCCCTGGAGAAGGGAAAGGCTACACACTCCAGTATTCTGGCCTAGAGATTTCCATGGACTGTATAGTCCATGGGGTCACAAACAGTCATGAGCAACTGAGCGCCTTTCACCTTCTTAGGAAAAGTAAAATTGATTTTGTCAGTTCAAGGTCTAGACTGAATCATGAAGAAATTAAAAATTTGAACAAACCAGTAACAAGCACGGAGGTTGAATTAGTAATTTCTAAAACTTCCCAAATAGAAAAGCTTAGGATGAGATGGTTTCATTAGTGAATTCTATCAAACATTTAAAGAGTTAATTCCAGTCATTCTCAAATTCTTGCAAAAAATTGAACGCAAAGGAATACTTCTAAGTTTATTTTAGAAGGCCAACATTACCCTGACATCAAAACAAGAAAGGAAAACTAGAAAGTAACAGTACAATATCCCTGAAAAACATAGATGTAAAAATTCTCAGCAAAATATTAGGACTATGAATTCAACAGCACAGTAAAAGGATTACATGGCGATGATCAAGTGGAATTTAACCCTGAGATTCAACATATACAAATCAATAATGCTGATACACCACTTGAACAGATTCAAGGAGGAAAATCATGTGATCATCTCAGATGCAGAAAAGGCATTTGCCAAAATTCATCATCCTTTCATGATAAACTCTCAACAAATTAGGTATAATAATAATAAAGGCCACATATGATAAGCCCATAGCTAATAACTTTGGTGCTGTTATTGTTCAACCACTCAGCTGTGTCTGACTCTTTATGACTCCATAGACTGCAGCACGCCAGGCTTCCTGTCCTTCACTAGCTCCCAGAGTTTACTCAAGCTCATGTCCATTATTCAACCATCACATCCTCTGTCATCCCCTTCTCCTGCCTTCAATCTTTCCCAACATCAGGGTCTTTTCCAATGAGTCAGCTTTTCGCATCAGATGGCCAAAGTATTGGAGTTTCAGCTATTGCATCAGCCTTTCCAATGAATATTCAGGGTTGATTTCCTTTAAGGATTGTTGGTTTGATCTCCTTGTTGTCCAAGGGACTCTCAAGAGACTTCTCCAGCACCACAGCTTGAAAGCATCTATTTTTCTGTGTTCAGCTGTCTTTAAGGTCCAACTCTCACATTCATACATGACTACTGGAAAAACTATAGCTTAACTATATGGAATTTTGTTGTTCCTCTTTCCCCTGGGTCCTGGTGCACACAAGATTTTGTTTGTGTCCTCCAAAAGTCTCTGTTTTCCCCAATCCTGTGGAAGTTCTGTAACCAAATCCCACTGACCTTCAAAATGGGATTCCCAGTCCCTTTGCCCTAGTTTGGGAAGTCTAATGTGGGCCCCAGAACCTTCACAACCATACGAGAACTTCTTTGGTATAATTGTTCTCCAGTTGGTGGGTCACCCACCCAGTGGCTCTATGGTAGGGCTAATGGTGACCTCTTCCAAGAGGACTTATGCCACCACTCCATGCACCCCAAGACTACTGCTGCCAGTGCCCATCCCTGCAGCAGGCCACTGCTGACCCGTGCCTCTGTGGCAAACCCTCACACATTCACAGGCAGGTCTGGTTCAGTCTCTTGTGGGGGACACTGATCCTTTTCCCTGGGTACTGGTGAGCACAAGTTTTTATCTGTCCCCTCCGAGAGTACCTGGCAGGTATGGGGTTTGATTTTAATGTAATTTCAGCCCTCCTACCATCTTATTGTGGCTTCTCCTTTGTCCTTAGACATGCGGTATCTTTTTTTGGTGGGTTCCAACATAATCCTGCCCACGGTTCACCAACTAGTTGCAATTTTGTTGTTTTCACAGGAGAAGATGAGACATATTCTTCTAATCTGCTATCTGCATCAAAACTAGCTAATATCATACTCAGCAGTGAAAAGCTAAAAGCTTTTCCCCTAAGATCAGGCCAAGGCAAGGGTGCCCACTCTTACCACTTCTATTCAGCATGGTACTGGAAGTCCTAACCAGAGCAATTAAATGAGAAAAAGATATACAGCCTACATAAATAGAAATTATTTTTGGAAAATTCTTAAAGAGATGGGAATAACAGACCATCTAACCTGCCTCCTGAGAAACCTGTAGGCAGGTCAAGAAACAGCAGCTAGAACTGGACAAAGAACAACAGACTGGTTCAAAATTGAGAAAGGAGCATGTCAAGGCTCTATATTGCCACCCTGCTTATTGAACTTATATGAAGAGGTATATAAGTTAACTTATATAATATAAACATAAATAAGTTATGCAACATCATGTGAAATGCCAGGATGGATGAAGCACAAACTGGAATCATGATTGGCAGAAGAAATGTCAACAGCCTCAAATATGCAGATGACACCACCCTAATGGCAGAAAGTGAAGAGGAAAAGAGCCTCTTGATGAAGGTGAAAGAGGAGAGTGAAAAGGCTGGCTGAAAATGCAACATTCAAAAAATGAAGATCATGGCATCAGGTCCCATCACTGCATGGGAAATAGATGGGGAAACAGTGGAAACAGTGTCAGACTTTATTTTTCTGGGCTCCAAAATCACTGCAGATGTTCACTGCAGTCATGAAATTAAAAGATGCTTACTCCTTGGAAGAAAAGTTATGACCAACCTAGATAGCATATTCAAAAGCAGAGACATTACTTTGCTGACTAAGGTCCGTCTAGTCAAGGCTATGGTTTTTCCAGAAGTCATGTATGGATGTGAGAGTTGGAGTGTAAAGAAGGCAGAGCACCGAAGAATTGATGCTTTTGAACTGTGGTGTTGGAGAAGACTGTTGAGAGTCCCTTGGACTGCAAGGAGATCCAACCAGTCCATTCTGAAGGAGATCAGCCCTGGGATTTCTCTGGAAGGAATGTGCTGAAGCTGCAGCTCCAGTACTTTGGCCATCTCATGCGAAGAGTTGACTCATTGGAAAAGACTCTGATGCTGGGAGGGATTGGGGGCAGGAGGAGAAGGGGATGACCGACGATGAGATGGCTGGATGGCATCACTGACTCCATGGACATGGGTCTAGGTGAACTCCAGGAGTTGGTGATGGACAGGAGGCCTGGCGTGCTGCAATTCATGGGGTCTCAAAGAGTCAGACACGACTGAGCGACTGAATTGAACTGATGCAGATGACACCACCCTAATGGCAGAAAGTGAAGAGGAACTAAAAAGCCTCTTGATGAAAGTGAAAGAGGAGAGTGAAAAAGTTGGCTTAAAGCTCAACATTCAGAAAACGAAGATCATGACATCTGGTCCCATCACTTCATGGGAAATAGATGGGGAAACAGTAGAAACAGTGTCAGACTTTATATTTTTGGGCTCCAAAATCACTGCAGATGGTGATGGCAGCCATGAAATTAAAAGACGCTTACTTCTTGGAAGGAAAGTTATGACCAACCTAGACAGCATATTAAAAAGCAGAGACATTACTTTGCCAACAAAGGTCCATCTAGTCAAGGCTATGGTTTTTCCTGTGGTCATGTATGGATGTGAGAGTTGGACTGTGAAGAAAGCTGAGCACCAAAGAATTGATGCTTTTGAACTGTGGTGTTGGAAAAGACTCTTGAGAGTTCCTTGGACTGCAAGGAGATCCAACCAGTCCATTCTAAAGGGATCGGTCCTGGGTGTTCATTGGAAGGACTGATGCTAAAGCTGAAACTTCAATACTTTGGTCATCTCATTCAAAAAGTTGACTCATTGGAAAAGACCCTGATGCTGGGAAGGATTGAGGGCAGGAGGAGAAGGGGACGACAGAGGATAATATGGCTGGATGGCATCACCAACTCGATGGACAGGAGTTTGAGTGAACTCCAGGAGTTGGTGATGGACAGCGAGGCCTGACATGCTGCAGTTCATGGAGTTGCAAACAGTCAGACATGACTGAGTGACGAACTGATAGCTGAGCTACTTCACACCCACACAGACTTACCTTGCTTGGCACCACATGATGGCTTTTGGAATTAACCCTGCAGGAAGGAAGGGAGGGAGAGAGGAAGGAAAGAAAGAGGGAAGGTTGGAAAGAAGGGAGGAAGTGTTACATTCTGTTCATGGCTAACACTGATTCATTTATAGCACATAGAGAATACAATTTTTGTTAGTAGATTATTTTTAGAGCAGTTTAAGGTTCACAAAAAATTATTAAACAGAAAGTACACACATTTCTTTGCCAACAAAGGTCCATCTAGTCAAGGCTATGGTTTTTCCTGTGGTCCTGTATGGATGTGAGAGTTGGACTGTGAAGAAGGCTGAGCACCGAAGAATTGATGCTTTTGAACTGTGGTGTTGGAGAAGACTCTTGAGAGTCCCTTGGACTGCAAGGAGATCCAACCAGTCCATTCTGAAGGAGATCAACCCTGGGATTTCTTTGGAAGTTATGATGCTGAAACTGAAGCCCAGTACTTTGGCCACCTCATGCGAAGAGTTGACTCATTGGAAAGATTCTGATGCTGGGAGGGATTGGGGGCAGGAGGAGAAAGGGACGACAGAGGATGAGATGGCTGGAGGGCATCATGGACTCGATGGATGTGAATCTGAGTGAACTCCGGGAGTTGGTGATGGACAGGGAGGCCTGGCATGCTGCGATTCATGGGGTCGCAAAGAGTTGGGCATGACTGAGGGACTGAACTGAACTGAACTGAACACAGATTTCTCATATATACACAGTCCCCACAAATGCACAGCCTCCCAAGTATCAAAAGAGGGCAACAGAGTAGTTAGTCATAATCAATGAACCTACATCGACATATCATTATTTCCCAAAGCCCATAGTTTAGATTATGTTCATTCTTGGTGTATATTCTGTGAACGTGAAAGTGTTAGTTGCTCACTTTGTGTCCAACTCTTTGAGACCCCATGGATTGTACCTTTCCAGGCTCCTCTGTCCTTGGGATTCTCCAAGCAAGAATACTGGATGGGTTGCCATTTCCTTCTCCAGGGAATCTTCCCAACCCAGAGATTGAACCCGGGTCTCCTTCATTGCAGGCAGATTCTTTACCATCTGAGCCACCAGGGAAGCCATCAGGGAAGTATATTCTATGAGTTTTTACAAATGTATAATGATATGTATCCACCATTATGAGGCTTCCCTGGGGACTCAGTGATAAAGAATCCACCCGCAATGTAGGAGACATGGCTTCAATCCATGGTCGGGAAGATCCCCTGGAGGAAGGCATGGCAACCAACTCACTTTCTTGCCTGGAGAATCCCACAGACAGAGGAGCCTGGCAGGATGCTGTCCATAGGGTCACAAAGAGTTGGACACAACTGAAGTGACTGAGCCCGCACACGCTCACACCCACCATTATAGTCTCATACAAAATAGTTTCACTGCCCTAAGAATCTTCTGTTCATTCCTCCCTCTCCCTTGACGCCTCACAACCACTATCTCTGTCATTTAGTCTTTTTCAGAATTTCTTATAATTTGAATCATAGAATACATAGCCTTTTTAGATTGGCTTCTTTCACTTAGTAATATACAGCTAAGCTTCCTCCATGTCTTTTTGTTAGGGCTTGATAGCTTATTTCTTTTTAGCACTGTGTGATATTCTTTTGTGTGGATGTACTACAGTTTATTTATCCATTTCACCTATTAAAGGACTTCTTGGTTACTTCCAAATTTGGGCAATTGTGAATTCAGTTCAGTTCAGTTCAGTCACTCAGTCGTGTCCAACTCTTTGTGACCCCATGGACGGCAGAACACCAGGCCTCTCCGTCCATTGCCAACTCCCGGAGTTTACTCAAACTCATGTCCACTGAGTTGGTGGTGCCATCCAACCATCTCATCCTCTGTCCTCCCCTTCTTCTCCCGCCTTCAATCTTTCCCAGCATCAGCATCATTTCAAATGAGTCAGTTCTTCATATGAGGTGACCAAAGTATTGGAGTTTCAGCTTCAGCATTAGTCCTTCCAATGAATATTCAGGACTGATTTCCTTAGGATGGACTGGTTGGATCTCCTTGCTGTGAAAGGTACTCTCGAGTCTTCTCCAACACCACAGTTCAAAAGCATCAATTTTTCAGCACTCAGCTTTCTTTATACTCCAACTCTCACATCCATACATGACTACTGGAAAAACCACAGCTTTGACTAGATGGACATTTGTTCAGGATTTAATATCCAAAATATTTAAGGAACTTATGCAACTCAAGAGCAATAAAAAGTAATAATCCAGTTTAAAAATGAGCAAAGACACAGATTTGGAAAATAAACTTATAGTTACCAGAGTGAAACGGGGAAGGATAATTTGGTATATTGGGAGTGATATAGACATACTACTCTATGTAAAATATGTGTATGTAAAATAGATAATGTGGTCCACTGGAGAAGGGAATGGCAAGCCACTTCAGTATTCTTGCCTTGAGAACCCCATGAACAGTATGAAAAGGCAAAATGATAGGATATTGAAAGGGGAACTCCCCAGGTCATTAGGTGCCCAACATGCTACTGGAGCTCAGTGGAGAAATAACTCCATACAGAATGAAGGGATAGAGCCAAAGCAAAAACAATACCCAGTTATGGATGTGACTGATGACAGAAGCAAGATCCGATGCTATAAGAACAGTATTGCATAGGAACCTGGAATTTTAGGTCCATGAATCGAGGCAAATTGGAAGTGGTCAAGCAAGAGATGGCAAGGGTGAACGTTGACATTCTAGGAATCAGTGAACTAAAATGGACTGGAATGGGTGATTTTAATTCAGATGACTATTATATCTACTACTGCGGGCAGGAATCCCTCAGAAGAAATGGAGTAGCCATCATGGTCAACAAAAGAGTCCGAAATGCAGTACTTGGTAGCAATCTCAAAAACGACAGAATGATCTCTGTTCGTCTCCAAGGCAAACCATTCAATATCACAGTTATCCAAATCTATGCCCCAACCAGTAATGCTGAAGAAGCTGAAGTTGAACGGTTTTATGAAGACCTACA
>SJXQ01004373.1:0-37361 GCA_006408695.1 Aepyceros melampus | reverse complement strand
AGAGACATTACTTTGCCGACTAAGGTCCATCTAGTCAAGGCTATGGTTTTTCCTGTGGTCATGTATGGATGTGAGAGTTGGACTGTGAAGAAGGCTGAGCACAGAGGAATTGATGCTTTTGAACTGTGTTGTTGGAGAAGACTGTTGAGAGTCCCTTGGACTGCAAGGAGATCCAACCAGTCCATTCAGAAGGAGATCAGCCCTGGGATTTCTTTGGAAGGAATGATGCTAAAACTGAAGCTCCAGTACTTTGGCCACCTCATGCGAAGAGTTGACTCATTGGAAATGACCCTGATGCTGGGAGGGATTGGGGGCAGGAGGAGAAGGGGACGACCGAGGATGAGATGGCTGGATGGCATCACTGACTCAATGGACGTGAGTCTGAGTGAACTCCGGGAGTTGGTGATGGACAGGGAGGCCTGGCGTGCTGTTATTCATGGAGTTGCAAAGAGTCAGACACAACTGAGCAACTGAACGGAATTGAACTGAACTGAAAATAGATAACAAGGAACCCTTCGCAATACTCTATATTGCCCTAGATAGGAACAGAATCTAAAAAAGAGTGGATGTTTGTACAGGCATACCTAAATCACTTTGCTGTACAGCAGAAAATAACACAACATTTTAAATCAATTACACTCCAGTAAAAAAAAAATTTAGAGAAAATATGCATATTCCTAGGCTTCTGTAAAGAAAAACCATAGCTTTGACTAGATGGACCTTTGTTGGCAAAGTAATGTCTCTGCTTTTTAATATGCTGTCTAGGTTGGTCATAACTTTCCTTCCAATGAGCAAGCGTCTTTTAATTTTGTGGCTGCAGTCACCATCTGTAGTGATTTTGGAGTCCAGAAAAATAAAATCTGCCACTGTTTCCATTGCTCACCCATCTATTTCCCATGAAGTGATGGGACCAGATGCCATGATCTTAGTTTTTTGAATGTTGAGTTTTAAGTCAACTCTTTCACTCTCCTCTTTCATCCTCATTAAAAGGCTCTTTAGTTCTTCACTTTCTGCCATAAGGGTGGTATCATCTGCATATCTGAGGTTATTGATATTTCTCCCAGGAATCTTGATTCCAGCTTGAGATTCATTCAACCTGGCATTTCACGTGATGTAATCTGCATTTAAGTTTAATAAGCAGGGTGACAATATACAGCCTTGTTGTACTCCTTTCCCAATTTTGAACCAGTCTGTTCTTCCATGCCCAGTTCTAGCTGTTGCTTCTTGACTTGCATACACATTTCTCAGGAGGCAGATAAAGTAGTCTGGTATTCCCATCTCTTTCAGAATTTTCCAATCATGGAGTACTAAATTCCCCTATTATTATTTAAGGGGATTCCCCTCAATTATTATTATATCACTGTATATTTCTTCTTTACTTCTGTTAGTATTTGCTTTACATATTTAGGTTCTCTAATATTGGGTACATAAAAAATTAAAATTTTGACATCTTATTGATGGATTGATTCCTTTGTTATTATTGAAAATTCGGTCTTAAATTGAAAAAAATAGGGAAAACTACAAGGTCATTTAGGTATGACCTAAATCAAGTCCCTTAAGATTATACAGTGGAGGTGATGAAAAGATTCAAGGGATTAGATCTAGTAGATAGGATGCCTAAAGAACTATGGATGGAGGTTAATAATAGTAGATAGTGACCAAAGCCATCTCCAAGAAAAAGAAATGCAAGAAGGAAAAGTGGTTTTCTGAGGAAGCGTTACAAATAGCTGAGGAAAGAAGAGAAGCTAAAAGCAAGGGAGAAAGGAAAAGATATATTCAACTGAATACAGAGTTTCAGAGAATAGCAAGCAGAGACAAGAAGGCCTTCTTCAGTGAACAGTGCAAAGAAGTAGAGGAAAACAATAGGATAGCAAAGACTAGAGATCTCTTCAAGAAAACTGGAGAGATCAAGGGAACATTTCATGCAGCGATGGGTGCAGAGGCAGGAGAGATTAAGAAGAGATGGCAAAAATACAAAAAGGGTCTTAATGACCAGAATAACTATGAAGGTGTGTGTGGTCACTCACCTGAGCCAGATATCCTGAAGTGTGAAGTCAAGTGGGCCTTAGGAAGCATTGCTACAAGCAAAACCAGTGGAGGTGATGGAATTCCACCTGAGCTAATTAAAATCCTAAAAGATGATGCTGTTAAAGTTCTTCACTCAACATGTCAACAAATTTGGAAAACTCAGCAGTGGCCACAGGACTAGAAAAGGTCAGTTTTCATTCTAATTCCAAAGAAGGGCAGTGTCAAAGAATGTTCAAACTACTGTACGATTTCACTCATTTCACATGCTAGTAAGGGTATGCTCAAAATCCTTCAAGTTAGGCTTCAGCAGTATGAACTTCAAGATGTACAAGCTGGGTTTAGAAATGACAGAGTAACCAGGGATCAAATGCCAACATTCTTTGGATTGTAGAGAAAGCAAAGGAATTTCAGAAAAACCTTTACTTATGTTTCATTGACTATGAGAAAGCGTTTGTGTGGATTACAACAAATTGTCAAAAATTCTTAAAGAGATGGGAATACCAAATTATCTACCTCCTGAGAAATCTGTATGTAGGTCAGGAAGCAGCAGTTAGAACTTTACATAGACCAACTGTCTGGTTCAAAATTGGGAAAGGACTATGACAGGCTGTATATTGTCACCCTGCTTATTTAACTTATACGCAGAGTACATCATGTGAAATGCTGGGCTGGATGAATCACAAGCTGGAATCAAGTTTCCTGGGAGAAATATCAACAATCTCAGATATGCAGATGACACTATGCTAATGGAAGAAAACAAAGAAGAACTAAAGAGCCTCTTGATGAGGATGAAAGAGGAGAGTGAAAAAGTTGGCTTAAAACTCATCATTCAAAAAACTAAGATCATAACATCTAGTTCCTTCACTTCATGGCAAGTAGAAGGGTGAAAAGTAGTGATGGATTTTATTTTCTTGTGTTCCAAAATCACTGTGGATGGTGACTGCAGCCATGAAATTAGAAGATACTTTCTCCTTGGAAGGAAAGGTATGGCAAACATAGAGAGTGTATTAAAAGTAGAGACATCACTTTGCTGACAAAGGTCTGAATAATCAAAGCTATGGTTTTTCCAGTAGTCATGTACGGATATCAGAGTAGGACTGTGAAGAATTCTAAGCACCAAAGAATTGATGCTTTCAAAGTGTAGTGCTGGAGAAGACTGCTGAGATTCCCTAGGACAGCAAGGAGAACAAACCAATCAATCCTAAAGGAAATCAACCCTGAATATTCATTGCAAGGACTGATGCTGAAGCCGAAGCTCCAATACTTTGGCCACCTGATGCGATGAGCCGACTCACTGGAAAACACCCGGATGTTGGGAAAGACTGAGGGCAAAAGAAGAGAGCATCAGAGAATGAAATGGTTAAATAGCATCATTGACTCAATGGACATGATTTGAGCAAACTCAGGGAGCTAGTGAAAGACAGGGAAGCCTGGCATGCTGCAGTCCTTGGGATCGCAAGGAATTGGACCTGATATAGCAACCAAAAATTACCTTTTGTATCTTTAGATCATTTTTAGCTTAAAGTCTGTTTTGTCTCATAAGAACAGCTACCAAATAGAAGGCTAATGGGAATGTGCAGTATAGCACAGGGAACTCAGCTTGGTGTTCCGTGGTGCCCTATATGCGTGAGATGGAGGGGGATGAGAGGGAGATCCAAGAGGAGAGGATATATGTATACATATAGCTGATTCACTTCATTGTATACCAGAAACTAACACAACATTGTAAAGCAACTATATTCCAATTAAAAGATAAAAATAAAAAAGAGGCCTCTCCTTTGGGGTAGGCCCATCCTCACACCTCAAGGGTATACTATCCTTCGTTTGCCAAATAAAACTCCGAGCTGTAACCGAGCTCGCTGTAAAAAAAAAAAAGTAAATAAACAAAAATAAAAAAGAATAGTTACCCCTGCTTTCTTTTGGTTACAGTTTGCTTGAAATATCTTTTTCTATCTCTTCATGCTCAGTCTATCTACATGTATCTTTTGAAGAAGAAAATGGCAACCCACTCCAGTGTTCTTGCCTGGAGAATCCCAGGGATGGGGGAGCCTGGTGGGCTGCCGTCTATGGGGTTGCACAGAGTCAGACACGACTGAAGCGACTTAGCAGCAGTAGCACATGTATCTTTAAAACTAAACTAGTTGTCTTATAGACAATATTTCATTGGATCATCTTTTGATTGGATAATTTAATCCATTTATGTTTCAAGCAATGACTGGTAGGTAAGGACTTCAGTTCAGTTCAGTTCAGTCGCTCAGTCATGTCTGACTCTTTGTGATCCCATGGACTGCAGCATACCAGGCTTCCCTGTCCATCTCCAACTCCTGGAGTTTGCTCAAACTCATGTCCATCAAGTTGGTGATGCCATCCAACCTTCTTATCCTCTATCGTCCCCTTCTTCTCCTGTTTTTATCTTGCCCAGCATCGGGGTCATTTCCAGTGAGTCTGTTCTTCGCATCAAGTGACCAAAGTATTGGAGTTTCAGCATCAGTCCTTCCAGTGAATATTCAGGACTGATTTCCTTTAGGATGGACTGGTTGAATCTCCTTGAAGTCCAAGAGACTCTCAAGAGTCTTCTCCAACACCACAGTTCAAAATCATCAATTCTTTGGCACTCAGCTTTCCTTATAGTCCAACTTGCACATCCATACATGACTACTGGAAAAACCATAGCTTTGACTAGACAGACTTTTGTCAGCAAAGTAATGTCTCTGTTTTTTAATATGCTGTCTAGGTTTGTCAAAGATTTTCTTCCAAGGAGTAAGTGTCTTTTAGTTTCATGGCAGCAGTCACCATCTGCAGTGATTTTGGAGTCCCCCAAGATAAAGTCTGCCACTGTTTCCATTGTTGCCCCATCTATTTGCCAGGAAGTGATGGGACCAGATGCCATGATCTTCATTTTCTGAATGTTAACTTTTAAGTCAACTTTTTCACTCTCCTCTTTCACTTTCATCAAGAGGCTCTTTAGTTCTTTGCTTTCTGCCATAAGGGTGGTGTCATCTGCATATATGAGGTTATTGATATTTTTCCTGGCAATCTTGATTCCAGCTTGGGCTTCATCCAGCCTGGCATTTCACATGATGTAGTCTGCATATAAGTTTAATAAGTAGGGTGACAATATACAGCCTGATGTACTCCTTTCATGGTTTAAAACTATTCTGTTGTTCCATGTCTGTTTCTGTTGCTTCTTGACCAGCTTACAGATTTCTCAGGAGGCAGATAAGGTGGTCTGGTATTCCCATAATATTGCCATTTTGTTAATTGTTTTCTCTTTTGTGGATCCATTACTCCCTGATTCTTATCTTGCTGTCTTTTATGATCTGATATCTTTATCTTTATATCTGTATGCCTTGACTCTGTTACCAAAGTCTTCTTGTAATTATGACAGTTTCCTTTGTGGTTACCATGAGGTTTACATAAAATATCTTACATTTTAACATTCTATTTTAAACTGAAGACAGCCTAAGTTTGATAGCATTTCCAAGCTTGACATTTTTACTTTACACATGGGCTTCCCTGGTAGCTCAGCTGGTAAAGAATCTGTTTGCAATGTGGGAGACTCTGGTTTAATTCCTGGGTCAGGAGGATCCCCTAGAGAAAGGCTAGGCTACCCACTCCAGTATTCTTGGGCTTCCCTGGTTGTTCAGCTGGTAAAGAATCCAGGACCCCTGGGGTTGATCCCTGGGTTGGGAACATCCCTTGGTGAAGGGATCAGTTACCCACTCCAGTATTCTGGCCTGGAGACTTCCATGGACTGTATAGTTCATGGGGTCGCAAAGAGTCGGACATGACTGAGCGACTTTCACTTTCATTTAACATTTTAGGTTTTTGATTTTACAGTTTACATTTTATAGTGTGTATTCAAAAGCAAATTATTTTAGTTATGGTTATGTTTAATATGTTTGTTTTTAACTTTTTTTTTCAGGCCATGCTGTGCAGCATGTGGGATCTTAGTTCCTTAACTGGGGCTCGAAACTTTGCCCCCTGCATTGGGAGTGTGGAGTCTTAATCACTGGAGCACCAGGGAAGCGGCTGTTTTTTAACTTTTAAACTAGAGTTGTAAATGAATTACACACCACCGTTACAATATTAGAGAATCTGACTCTGACCTCATATTTACTGTTCACAATGAGTTTTACACAACTACCTTCATATATTTTAATGATGTTTGTTAGTGTCCCTTTATTTCCACTTGAAAAACATTCTTTAGCATTTCTTGTAAGGAAGGAGTAGTGGTGAGGAACTCCCTCAGCTCTTGCTTACTTTAGAGTCTTTTATCACTCCTTCGTTGCTCACAGGCAGCTTTTCCAGGTATAGTATTCTTGGATGATGTTGGTTTTTTTTCCTTTCAATATTTTGAATATACCATCCCATTCTTTCTTGACCTAAAATGCTTTTGTAGAGAAATCTTCCAATGGTTCCATGGGATTCACCTATATGTTTGTGACTTTTCACTTTCCTTTGTTGCTTTCAAAATTCTCTCTCTTTTTTTTAGGTAAGAAGTAGATTTATTTAGAGAGAACACACTCCACAGTAAAGAGTGCAGGCCATTGCTGAGGGCAGGTACAGCCCCAAATTCTCTGTCTTTGACTTCAAATAATTTAAATCTAGTGAGTCTCTGTGTGGTCCTTTTCCATTCAGTTTTGGGGTATCCTTTGGGCCTCTTTTGGTTGTCAGTTTCTCTTCCCATGTTAAAGAATCTCTCCGCCATTACTGATTTAAATATATTTTCGGTCTCTTTCGCTTCTCCTAAGAGTCCCATAATGTGAATGTGGTTTGTCCTGATAGTGTCCCATAAGTCCCATAGGCTTTCTTCATTGTTTTTCATGTTTACCTGATTCTTCAAGGTCCCTGATTCCTTTTAGTTGGTATAAGCCCATGTGTGTAAACGGTCTCCTCTTTCAGACTTCACAGATGCATTTTGGCAGAGTCAGTTCTTCACCAGTCAGCTTAGCTTGGGGTTCCAGATGGGTCACTTGGTATTGTCCTTGAGCAGATTGGGCATGCAAAGCTTTTATGGGCTCAGAAAGTAATGGGGAAATTACTTCCGCAGTATTCTGTTGGTAACACAGGGCTGGGCCATATTCACTATGAAAGGAAACTACACAAGGACATATCATTAGTTGTCGTTATTTGTAGTATTTAAATTCTCTAAGTTTCGTAAATTAACTATAATGAACTAAAAATAAATTTAAATAAATAGATGAACTCAACAAAGTTGCCATGAACACTGAATTAGTGAATGCTGAACCATTGCTTCTAGAGGAAATATAAGGCTGGGTTCCTGCAAGCCTCTGGTCACAACACTTTTGTCAACTGATTAATCCAGAACTTATTTTTATGTTTGTTTCCTTTCTAAAGACACATTATTTACTATATATTGTTGATCCTTCTGCATTAATCTAACAGCCAATGGCACTCTAACTCATACCAGAACAAAGCTTTTCTAATACACTTATTTCCTCCATAAGACAATCAAGACTTCTTGAGCTTCAACACTCAAATACCAGACAGCACTTCAACACTCTTCTTGAGGACTGCCAGACTAATAAAGGCCATCACTCATCTCCTTTTAGTCTCTGTGAACTTAGACATTTTCTGATGACTTTGTATAAATGAAATCATATAGCCTGTAGTGTTTTCTGACACCCCTTCTGGCACCAAGTATGAGGGGAGTTTTTTCCCCCACATTAACCAATTCCCTAGCTCACTAGACACTAGCTGGGTGTCCTACAATTGTACATTTATTCTTTTTGGCCACTCTGTACAGCTTGCAGGGTCTTAGTTCCCCAACCAGGGATTGAACCCAGGCCCTTGGCAGTTAAAATGCAGATTCCTAACCACTGGACTACCAGGGAAGTGGATAGGACAATACATTTCTGATGTTAACTGGAGTTAGCACAGAACTCAAATTTTAAGAACTTAGTCCCATAAGACTACCCCTACTTTAGATACCAGTTGCAAGTTCCTATACTTCTGACCAATCCCCTATGAATCTGGAGTCCCCATGATCCCTCCAGAGTTTTATTTTCTAGAAAAGCTCACAGGACTCAGAAAAACATACCATTTACTATTACCAGTTTGTTAGAAGAGGATACATCTCAGTTCAGCTCAGTTCACTTCAGTCCCTCAGTCGTGTCCAACTCTTTGCAATCCCATGAAAGGCACACAGGCCTCTCTGTCCATCACCAACTCCCAGAGTTCACCCAAACTCATGTCCATCGAGTTGGTGATGCCATCAAGCCATCTCATCCTCTGTCATCCCTTTCTCCTCCTGCCCCCAATCCCTCCAGGCATCAGAGTCTTTTCCAATGAGTTAACTCTTTGCATGAGGTAGACAAAGTATTGGAGTTTCAGCTTTAGCATCAGTCCTTCCAATGAACATCCAGGACTGGTCTCCTTTAGGATGGACTGGTTGGATCTCCTTGCAGTCCAAGGGACTCTCAAGAGTCTTCTCCAATACCACAGTTCAAAAGCATCAATTCTTCGGTGCTCAGCCTCTTCACAGTCCAACTCTCACATCCATACATGACCACTGGAAAAATCATAGCCTTGACTAGACGGACCTTTGTTGGCAAAGTAGTATCTCTGCTTTTCAATATGCTTATCTAGGTTGGTCATAACTTGTCTTCCAAGGAGTAAGCGTCTTTTAATTTCATGGCTGCAATCACCATCTGCAGTGATTTTGGAGCCCAAAAAAATAAAGTCAGCCACTGTTTCTACTGTTTCCCCATCTATCTGCCATGAAGTGATGAGACCAGATGCCATGATCTTCGTTTTCTGAATTTTGAGCTTTAAGCCAACTTTTTCACTCTCCTCTTTCACTTTCATCAAGAGGCTCTTTAGTTCCTCTTCACTTTCTACCATAAGGGTGGTGTCCTCTGCATATCTGAGGTTATTGATATTTCTCCCAGCAATCTTGATTCCAGCTTGTACTTCTTCCAGCCCAGCGTTTCTCGTGATGCATTTTGCATATATGTTAAATAAGCAGGGTGACAATATACAGCCTTGACGTACTCCTTTTCCTATTTGGAACCAGTCTGTTGTTCCATGTCCAGTTCTAACTGTTGCTTCTGGATCTGCATATAGGTTTCTCAAGAGGCAGGTCAAGTGGTCTGGTATTCCCATCTCTTTCAGAATTTTCCACAGTTTACTGTAATCCACACAGTCAAAGGCTTTGGCATAGTCAATAAAGCAGAAATAGATGTTTTTCTGGAACTCTCTTGCTTTTTCCATGATCCAGCGGATGTTGGCAATTTGATCTCTGGTTCCTCTGCCTTTTCTAAAACCAGCTTGAACATCTGGGAGATCACGGTTCACGTATTGCTAAAGCCTGGCTTAAAGAATTTTGAGCATTACTTTACTAACGTGTGAGATGAGTGCAACTGTTCAGTAGTTTGAGCATTCTTTGGCATTGCCTTTCTTTGGGATTAGAATGAAAACTGACCTTTTCCAGTCCTGTGGCTAGTGCTGAGTTTTCCAAATTTGCTGGCATATTGAGTGCAGCACTTTCACAGCATTATCTTTCAGGTACACCCCAGTAACACTTAAATGTAAGAGATGCATAGGACAAGGTATGGGGCTATGGGCACAGGGCTTCCATTCCCTCTCTGGGCATACCACTCTCCTGGCACCTCAATGGGAAAGCTTTCCAAACCTTATCATTTAGGGGTTTTTATAGTGGTTCCATTACATAAGCAGACTGATTAATTCATCGGCCATTGGTGATTGAACTCATTGTTCAACCCTCTTCCTTCCCAAGAGGTCTAGAGATGAACTGAAAGTTCCAACCCTCTGATTCATATGCTAGGTTGCATTAGCAATCAGCCTCCATTCTGAAGCTATCTAGAGCCTCACCAAGAGATATCTTACTAGCATAAAGCTTGGTATAGTCAAAAGGGGCTTATGAATA
Organism: Aepyceros melampus; assembly: GCA_006408695.1. Taxonomy (NCBI): domain Eukaryota; kingdom Metazoa; phylum Chordata; class Mammalia; order Artiodactyla; family Bovidae; genus Aepyceros; species Aepyceros melampus. The sequence continues at coordinate 27,421 of SJXQ01004373.1, read as the reverse complement.
ACAAAAGCTGCTCCCATCGCCCTTATCACTCAGGAAATTCCTAGGGTTTTTGAAACTCTGTGATAGGAACTGGAGAGAAGACCAAATATAATTCTAATTGTATCACATAGAATGTGCTGTCTTTTATGACTAGCTTCTTTTATGTAACATAATGTCTTCAAAGTTTTTCTCTGTTGTAGCAAGTACCAGTGTTTTCTTTCTTTTTATAGCTGTATTACATTCCATTATATGGATATTCCACATTTTGTTTGTCCTTTCACAGTTGATGGACATCTTTTGTGATAAAAGGGTTGTTTCCACTTTTTAGTTATTATAAACCATGTTGCTATAAACATTCTAAAGCTCTTATGTAGACATGTTTTCTTTTCCCATAAGTATATACCTAGGTTTGGAATTACAAGATAATATGGTAACTTTATCTGGAGGACGGCATGGCAACCCACTCCAGTATTGTTGCTTGGCAAATCCCGATGGACAGAGGAGCCTGGCAGGCACAATCCATGGGGTCACAAAGAGTCAGACAAGACTGAGGGACTAAGCATGATAGTAACTTTACATTTAACATTTTTAAGGAACTGCCAAACTGTTTTTCAAAGCAGTTCAGCTATTTTTCTGTTGCCTCTTTTAATTCAGTCATCTTTTGTTTGAAAGGTTATTTTGACAAGAAAGGAAGATTTTATAACTATGTATGGTATTGGATGTTAACTAGACTTATTGTGGTGATCATTTAATGATTTGATACTTAGTAGTATTTCGGAGAAGGCAATGGCACCCCACTCCGGTACTCCTGCCTGGAAAATCCCACGGATGGAGGAGCCTGGTAGGCTGCAGTCCATGGGGTCGCTAAGAGTCGGACATGACTGAGCAACTTCACTTTCACTTTTCACTTTCATGTATTGGAGAAGGAAATGGCAACCCACTCCAGTGTTCTTGCCTGGAGAATCCCAGGGACGGGGGAGCCTGATGGGCTGCCGTCTATGGGGTTGCACAAAGTCGGACATGACTGAAGCGACTTAGCAGCAGTAGCAGTAGCAGTAGCAGTATTTACAAAATATCAAATCATTGTGTTGTATACCTGAAACTATTTGTTAATTGTACTTCAATTTAGAAAAGATTATATTTATTTTTAATTCATTTATTTGTGCTTTGCTTGTATATGCTATTTAAGTTTTGACAGTTCCATTGTTTCATTGGTCAGTATACTTCCACAAATAATATACTGCAGTCTTAGCTCTTAACTGTTAAGTTTGGCATGTACATTGACAAAAATAACTCAGAAATAATAAAGTTTGTTTTGACACATTAGGAGTGAAAATAAATAAATTTTCCTTCTCTAATTTAGCCAATGGTATCAATATTAAATTAGATATATAGTTTTAAGACTTAATTAAAAACTTAAATGACTATAAAATTGGGAGCAGCTTAACCACATGGTTCTGGCACAGAATCTCTCATAAGGAGGTGGCAATCAAGCTGTCAACAGGGCTACAGCCATCTGACTTGACTAGAGCTAGAGGATATGCTCCAAGGTGACTCACATGTGGCTGTTGGCAGGAGGCCCCAGTCCTCACCTCGTGGTCTTATCCACAGGGATATTTGAGTATCCTCATGACATGTCAGCAGATTCCCTCCAGATCAAGTGATCTAAAAAAGAGCTAGGGTAAAGTTGCCATTTCGCTCATGACCAAGTCTCAGAAGTCACAGACCATCCTGTCTTCTATATTCTATTTATTAGAAGTGAGTTGGGACTTCCTTGGTGGTCCAGGTTAAGACTCTGAGCTTCCACTGCTGGGAGCAGAGTTTCAATCCCTGGTCGGGAAACTAAGATCCCTCATGCCGCAAAGTGAAAGTGAAGTCGCTCAGTCGTGTTGGACTCTTTGCAACCAGTGGACTGTAGCCCACCAAGCTCCTCCGTCCATGGGATTCTCCAGGCAGGAATAAATGCTGCAAGGCATGGCCAAAAAAAAAAAAGAGTTGTAATTCTTACCTTCATTAAACTACTGTGGTGAATAAAAATTCCATTCGCATTAGTTCAGGATACCAAAAAAAAAAAAAAGCTCAAAATGAGCAAAGACAGGATAACAATGTAAATAATTATTTTAAAAAGAAGTGAGTTAACAAGTCCAGTCCATACTCAAGAAGGGAATTAAGCTCTACCTCTTAAGAGAGATGTATCAAAGAAATGATGGACATCTTTTAAAACCACCACACTGGCTAATGGCAAGAAGCCTCAGTTCTCAAAAAGCCAAGTGGACTTCTCCATTGGGTGCTCGAGTGTCCTTATGACACGGCAGCTGGTCTTTCAGTGTGGAAGAACAGTAAGGAATCCACAGTACCTTTTATGGTCTAACTTCAGAAGCTACACTCTGTCATTTCTGCAGTTTCCTATTGGTTATACAGGTCAGCTTTATCCAAGGTGGCAAGACACTAAACGAGGGCATGTATCCCAGGAACATGACTGAGAGCCATCCTGGGAGCTGGCAACCACAGGTATCTGGGAAGTAATAAGTAACTCTGCCAGTGCATTCTGGGGTGGGCTTCATAAAGAAACGATAGAGAGGTGGGCTTTTTGGGTCTCACGGATACTAGAAAAATGAGAAGGATCAGTAAACGTTCTCTGGTTTATCCCTGACTTAAAGACAGAAAGTAAGAAAGAACCAGGGCAGATGCCAGAGAGGCCCACTTTCCACTGGTTTTTGATGCTATTTCTAACTTCGTTCAAGATGTTTCACGTGTGCTGCTAAAATACCTGCAGTTGCTCTAGCCTCACAGTATGCAATTAGACCAGTCAGAAGCTTCTTTAATAACAGGTATTAAGTACTTGATGAACCAAAATGGCTATTCAAAGCCACTTTTTGTTCACTCCTGTAATTAGGACATACGCTTCCTCAGGGAGATTGGGAGAATTTAGATGTAACAGCGCCTTCTCTCCCCAACTCCTGTCATCGTTTTAACATTCAGAACACAAAATCTCTACTGGGGAGTCAAAGTTTTTGTAATTTTGGTGGGAGAGGAGAAGAAGAACAGTGGGAAGCTCAACAGATCTTTAAAATATAAAGTTTTTTCCTCTTGGAAAACCAAAAACAACTCCTGAGTTATAAATTATAGGTCTTTGTTCTTTCTTGGGTTTTCCCCGTAAAGCTTTGGCATTATCACAACACTGCAAAGGTAGTCATTTCATATTTATTCTTTTAAGGGCTTCCCTGGTGGCTCAGAGGTTAAAGTGTCTGCCTGGAATGCAGGAGACCCGGGTTCGATCCCTGGGTCGGGAAGATCCCCTGGAGAAGGCAATGGCAACCCACTCCAGTACTCTTGCCTGGAGAATCCCATGGAGGGAGGAGCCTGATAGGCTACAGTCCATGGGGTCGCAAAGAGTCAGACATGACTGAGCGACTTTACTTACTTACCTAATTTTGCTATAAACATCACATATTTCCACAAAGAAATAGTCTACAAACAATAATAGTAACAAAAATAAATACAGAGAAGTGTCCATATAAAGAAAAAGAGAGTGAGAAGACTCATCTTGTCCTGAAAGAGAGCTTTTCTTTTTTTCCTATAAGGCCGTAACACACTGGATCAGGGAGCATTCGCTTCAGGAAAGTCACAGCTCAAAGCAACTTAAGAGGCCAGCCCTGTTTGATAGCTGAGTACTTCTGGAAAGTTCAAGACAGGTACCAGCCTTTGCTGAGCCCCGAACTCAGCCCACTGGCCAGCCCTGGACACAGAGGGCCCTCCAGAGGTGTCTTTTGCCTTGCTTTGCCTCCTTTTCCTTTTTCTCTGATAGTATTAAATACTATTTGGGGACATCTACTCTGCGCTTGTGCTTTATATTAGTTGTCCTTCTTCCTTCTCAAACCCCGAGTCACATTTTACGGTTAAGGAAAGTAAAGCTCAGACAGCATATTAATCAGGGAGATTTCTTTTGCTGAAAAAGAAAACCCAAACTTGAATTGGCTTACGCAGAAAGACTGTTCACTGGTTCCCATAACCAAAAAAGCCAAGCACGTGACTGGGCTTCAGGTGTAGCTGCATCTAGGTACTCAAGTGAGCCACCAAGACGACATTTCTCTCTGGGCCTATTGTTTCTTTTCTTTTAATATTTATTTATTTCATCTATGTGGCTTCACTGGGTCTTAGTTGCAGGGCATGGGATCTCTTTTGTGATGTTTGGGCTTTGGTTGCAGCATGTAGACTCAGTCTTAATTCCCTAACCAGGGGTCGAACCCACATCCTTTGCATTGGAAGGCAGATTATTAACCAGCAGACCACCAGGCAGGTCCCTCAACCTTTCGTCTCTCTCCTCCATGCAGGCAAGCTCTTCTTTCCTGGTGTTGGGGAGGTGGCTGAGACAACAGAAACACTGCATTTGATTAAGTATGGCAGCTGAGGGAGTGCTCCATTTGGACCTCCTTTGTAAAAGAACTTACTATTCAGCCACAAGGAGCAACTTTAGCCAAGAGCCTCCAGTGGTACCACCTTCAGGATCTGTGCCCTTCCTGGTCTGCCACCAATCAATTCCTGGGCGTGCAAGGGGTATGAGGGCCTGGTCACTTCTGCCCATTGTGTAACTCCTCTAATGCACAATCTTTGTTTTAGAGTTTCTGCGGGATTGGCTGAGAATGTCAGCTAGATTGTGCTGAGGCCCCCCCGTATCAGACATTACCCTCTCCCCTAAATAAACCTCTGGTACTCCAAATCCGTCTCAGTGTCTTCCTCCTTCAGGAGTTAACTGAACCATCGTGTCTCACTGGTTTAATCACTGGTAGAAACAGATGCTCTTGCTTCACACAGATCTCTTTGGATGCCTTTGTAGTGATTTTCAGTGTGTTCTTCTAACACCCAGAACCTTCAGCTGTGCCCAGGTAGTGCTCTCAGAGCCCCGAGTTAGCGCTTCACCCTAATTGAATATTTAGAAGGTCCAGGTCCTGTGTAATGCCCTGCTTCCTCTCATCCCCCATTCACCTGACCAATGACTGGCAAGTTAAGAGTCTCAATGCCAAGCCTCTTTGCCTCCAGGTAGACCTTCTGAGAAACAACCTACCTCTCAAAGTTCCTCTGAGGGGTCAGGCTAACACTGCCTTTCCACGGAACTCTGCCTGAGATAACATCTTGCTGATCTTCTCTCCTTCTCTGCCCTGCTTCCACCCCTTCCCATCTGTCCAAGGATTCCTTATTACACTGCTTTCATGTGAATCCTCTTCTAAGGGTGTGCTTCCCAACCAAGAACCACAGCTGAGGCCACAGCAACTGTTAAGTGGCTCTCTCCTGTGGAACAGTCCTTCTGGGTCCTCTTCTGCTTTTTGCTCCATCTGGCCTATGAGTGCTAGCTGCTTCTGACTGTCACTAACTCTACAGTGCTTTCCTGTTCTTGACTGTTTCCTGAGTCCCTTCCCATCCTTTCTGAGTAGCCCTTTCATTAAACTCTCCCCAGCCACCCCTTTGAAGCATGCTACCTGTTTCCTACAAGACTCCTGAATCATAAATGTGACCATTCCAGGATTTCTTTATGAAAAAGATTATCTAGCATCTACAAAATTCATAGTAACCTAGAGGTTTGAAATGAGACCAAATTTTATATTGTGGAATGATTGCCCTTTTATTCCATCCAATCAGTTTGATTCTGTATCTATAATAAGATAAATTAGAGATATATCAAAAGCCTGATTTTAAGGTTCTTCCTGATGATAGAGGTAATGATCTCCTACTTCCATTTGGCTCCCCAAATGCCCTTCAGCTGGAAACAGCAAGTAAACAACTTGCAGAAGGTGACATCTGGCACTAGATGGCAGTCATACCCACTGGTGCTGCTGCTCACAGAAGCCTGCAGGTTCGAGTCACACAGTCCAGCAAAAGCCAGTTCACCTGCCAGCTCTCCACTCTTAAATCAGGGTTATTCCACATTCCTCCAACATAGAAGCAGCTTGTGGCTTTTCAGAACCTTGGGCCAGGGCCTGGGAAGGTTCCTATTTGTGTCTCCTTCTATCAGCCCTCCCTCAATACATCTATTGCTAGACGCTTGTCTTGCTGTATCTCAGTATTCGCTGAACCCACGGTAGTCAAGGCGAGAGCGGAGAAGCTGGAAGAAAACTCAAGGAGCCGCAGGAACTGCAAAGATGTTTATTTTCTCCTGACTAGCACAGCAGCTGTAGCAGCAGACATGCCATGTTCTCTCACAGCTGACCCAGCAGACGCAGCCATAATGCAGGCACAAGGGCTTTTCAGGTGGAGCCTATATAGGCAAACAGAACAAAAGCGGCCTGTGGCCAAGAGAGTACATTGTGACGCGCATATGCAGTGCTGTACGTGATCTCAACTGTTACATAACCAAGTATTTACAAAACATGGGGCGAGAGGCTGTGGGGTGAGAAAGCCTGACCACCGCTATCTCGGCTATTTTGCTGTTTGCTTACAACACTCAAGGGCTTCCCTTGTGGCTCAGCTGGTAAAGAATCCACCTGCAGTGTGGGAGACCTGGGTTTGATCCTTGGGTTGGAAAGATCCCCTGGAGCAGGGAAAGGCTACCCACTCCAGTATTCTGGCCTGGAGAATTCCATGGACTGTATAGTTCATGTCGACGTTCACTCTTGCCATCTCCTGTTGGACAACTTCCAATTTGCCTTTATTTATGGACCTAACATTTCAGGTTCCTATGCAATATTGCTGTTTACAGCACAGACTCTGCTTCTGTCACCAGTCACATCCACAACTGGGTGTTGTTTTTGCTTTGGCTCCATCACTTCATTCTTTCTAGAGTTATTTCTCCACTGATCTCCAGTAGCATATTGGGCACCTACCGACCTGGGGAGTTCCTTTTTCAATGTCCTATCTTTTTGCCTTTTCATACTATTCATGGGGTTCTCAAGGCAAGAATACTGAAGTGGTTTGCCATTCCCTTCTCCAGTGGACCACATTCTGTCAGACCTCTCCACCATGACCCAACTGTCTTGGGTGGCCCCACACAGCATGGCTTAGTTTCATTGAGTTAGAAGAGGCTGTGGTCCATGTGATCAGATTGGCCAGTTGTCTGTGATTGTGGTTTCAGTCTGTCTGCCCTCTGATGCCCTCTCTCAGTGCCTACTGTCTTACTTGGGTTTCTCTTACCTTGGATGTGGGGTATCTGACAACATGGCAAGAGTGAACGTCGACATTCTAGGAATCAGTGAACTAGATGGACTGGAATGAGTGAATTTAACTCAGATGACCATTATATCTACTACTGTGGGCAGGAATCCCTTAGAAGAAATGGAGTAGCCATCATAGTCAATGAAAGAGTCCCAAATGCAGTACTTGGATGCAATCTCAAAAATGACAGAATGATCTCTGTTCATCTCCAAGGCAAACCATTCAATATCACAATTATCCAAATCTATGCCCTAACCAGTAATGCTGAAGAAGCTGAAGTTGAATGGTTTTATGAAGACCTACAAGATCTTTTAGAACTAACATCCAAAAAAGATGTCCTTTTCATTATAGGGGACTGGAATGCAGAAGTAGGAAGTCAAGAAACACCTGGAGTAACAGGCAAATTTGGCTTTGGAATGCGGAATGAAGCAGGGCAAACACTAATAGAGTTTTGCCAAGAAAATGCACTGGTCATAGCAAACACCCTCTTCCAACAACACAAGAGAAGACTCTACACATGGACATCACCAGATGGTCAACACCGAAATCAGATTGATTATATTCTTTGCAGCCAAAGATGGAGAAGCTCTATACAGTCAACAAAGACAAGACCGGGAGCTGACTGTGGCTCAGATCATGAACTCCTGATTGCCAAATTCAGACTTAAATTGAAGAAAGTGGGCAACACCACTAGACCATTCAGGTATGACCTAAATCAAATCCCTTATGATTATACAGTGGAAGTGAGAAATAGATTTAAGGGTCTAGATCTGATAGATAGAGTGCCTGATGAACTATGGAATGAGGTTCGTGACATTGTACAGGAGACAGGGATCAAGACCATCCCCATGGAAAAGAAATGCAAAAAAGCAAAATGGCTGTCTGGGGAGGCCTTACAAATAGCTGTGAAAAGAAGAGAGGCGAAAAGCAAAGGAGAAAAGGAAAGATATAAGCATCTGAATGCAGAGTTCCAAAGAATAGCAAGGAGAGATAAGAAAGCCTTCCTCAGTGATCAGTGCAAGGAAATAGAGGAAAATAATAGAATGGAAAAGACTAGCAATCTCTTCAAGAAAATTAGAGATACCAAGGGAACATTTCATGCAAAGATGGGCTCAATAAAGGACAGAAATGGACCTAACAGAAGCAGAAGATATTAAGAAGAGGTGGCAAGAATACACAGAAGAACTGTACAAAAAAAAATCACAACCCAGATAATCACGATGGTGTGATCATTCACCTAGTGCCAGACATCCTGGAATGTGAAGTCAAGTGGGCCTTAGGAAGCATCACTACAAACAAAGCTAGTGGAGGTGATGGCATTCCAGTTGAGCTATTTCAAATCGTAAAAGATGATGCTGTGAAAGTGCTGCACTCAATATGCCAGCAAATTTGGAAAACTCAGCAGTGGCCACAGGACTGGAAAAGGTCAGTTTTCATTCCAGTCCCAAGAAAGGCAATGCCAAAGAATGCTCAAACTACTGCACAATTGCACTCATCTCACATGCTAGTAAGGTAATGTTCAAAATTCTCCAAGCCAGGCTTCAACCATAAGTGAACCATAAACTTCCAGATGTTCAACTGGTTTTTAAAAAGACAGAGGAATGAGACATCAAATTGCCAACATCTGCTGGATCATCGAAAAAACAAGAGCGTTCCAGAAAAACATCTATTTCTGCTTTATTGACTATGCCAAAGCCTTTGACTGTGTGGATCACAATCAACTGTGGAAAATTCTGAGAGAGATGGGAATACCAGACCACCTGACCTGCCTCTTGGGAAACCTGTATGCAGGTCCGGAAACAACAGTTAGAGCTGGACATGGAACAACAGACTGGTTCCAAATAGGAAAAGGACTATGTCAAGGCTGTATATTGTCACCCTGCTTATTTAACTTATATGCAGAGTACATCATGAGAAATGCTGGGCTGGAGGAAGCACAAGCTGGAATCAAGATTGCTGGGAGAAATATCAATCACCTCAGATATGCAGATGACACCACCCTTATGGCAGAAAGTGAAAAACTAAAGAGCCACTTGATGAAAGTGAAAGAGGAGAGTGAAAAGGTTGGCTTAAAGCTCAACATTCAGAAAACTTAAGGTCATGGCATCCAGTGCCATCATTTCATGGCAAAGAGATGGGGAAACAGTGGAAACAGTGACTGACTTTATTTTTGGGGGCTCCAAAAATCACTGCAGATGGTGATTGTAGTCATGAAATTAAAAGACGCTTCCTTGTGGCTCAGCTAGTAAAGAATCTGCCTGCAATGTGAGAGACCTGGCTTCGATCCCTGAATTGGGAAGATCCCTGGAGAATGGAAAGTCTACCCAATCCAGTATTCCGGCCTGGAGAATCCCATGGACTACTCCACAGGTCGCAAAGAGTGGTACACGACTGAGAGACTTTCACTTTTTTACTCCTTGGAAGGAAAGTCATGAACAACCTAGACAGCATATTAAAAAGCAGAGACATTACTTTGTCCACAAAGGTCCGTTTAGTCAAGGCTATGGTTTTTCCAGTAGTAATGTATGAATCTGCCTGCAATGTGAGAGACCTGGCTTCGATCCCTGAATTGGGAAGATCCCTGGAGAATGGAAAGTCTACCCAATCCAGTATTCCGGCTTGGAGAATTCCATGGACTACTCCACAGGTCGCAAAGAGTGGTACACGACTGAGAGACTTTCACTTTTTTACTCCTTGGAAGGAAAGTCATGAACAACCTAGACAGCATATTAAAAAGCAGAGACATTACTTTGTCCACAAAGGTCCGTTTAGTCAAGGCTATGGTTTTTCCAGTAGTAATGTATGGATGTGAGAGTTGGGCTATAAAGAAAGCTGAGCATCGAAGAATTGATGCTTTTGAACTGTGGTGTTGGAGAAGACTCTTGAAAGTCCTTTGGACAGCAAGGAGATCCAACCAGTCCATCCTAAAGGAGATCAGTCCTGAATATTCATTGGAAGGACTGATGTTGAAGCTGAAATTCCAATACTTTGGCCATCTGATGCGAAGAGCTGACTCATTGGAAAAGACCCTGATGCTGGGAAAGCTTGAGGGCAGGAGGAGAAGGGGACGACAGAGGATGAGATGGCTGGATGGCATCACTGACTGACTCAATGGACATGGGTTTGGGTGGACTCCAGAGTTGGTGATGGACATGGAGGCCTGGCGTACTGCAATTCATGGGGTCAGACATGACTGATCGACTTTCACATCTACAACACTCAAATACTGATGCAGACCCAAGGGTGTGGGTCTACAGGAAAGAGACTCTAGAACGTAGATCATGAGGAGGAATCCCTCCTGGTGCAGGAAATATTGGTGTGTTTGGGTTATGCTCTTCCTGGTTCAATGACCTCCTCAATTGCTTTAGCAGGCCTCCCCTACTACCTTTAGCAGACAAGTGACATTAGTTAAAATCATTGTATTAAAAGAGACACTTTAGGGAACTGACAGTTCAGTAGTTAGGACTCTGCACTTTCACTGCTGAGGGCCCCGGGTTCAATACCTGGTCAGAGAACTAAGATCTCCACAAGGTACGTGGTATAGCCAAAAAAAAAAAAGAGAGAGAGAGAGAGACACTTTAAGCTGCAAGTAACTGAAGCCCTATGAAAATGAGCTTAAGCCAAATAAGGAGAATTGTTTAGTCAATAGACTTAAGAGCCATACATATGTGAATTTAGTCACAGCTGTATCACATGATGAGTTTCAGGCATGTCTGGATTCAGCTGCTAAAGAAAACAATTATCAGTAATCTGTCTCGATCCATCTTTTCTCTTCTCTCTTGAGCACAAACTCCCAAGTGCTCAAAGAAAGAAATGTATTTCTCCATAGGTCTGCCAAGATCTCTAGACTAATCACATGGGAGAGGGCCTGAGAGATGACATAGCCAATTTGTTTAGGGCAAGCACCCATTGCTAGAAAGAGGCATAGGTCAGGATGAAAATGAAAGAGGCTTGGATTTCCAAGAAAAAATTGAAGTACTCTCACCTGAACAAGGTACATAGGACAAGCCAAGTCAGCAGAAGCCCACAATGACCAGGCAGCTATGAAGTTCCCTTTCCCCTTCACTCCCTCACTTATCTATTGACTCATCCAGTACACCTGTTAACTTTCCCTCTCTATTCTTGCCAAGCTGAAAGTCCTGAGTATTCAAGGACTCCTACCACACAGTCTTCTAACATTCTGTTCTTTTCCTTCAAAGCACTGATCGGTTCAAGATTATGTAGTGACATGTATGATTATTAATCTAGTATGCATCTTTCCTTTAGATTTTGGTACCTGTGGATCCTCGCACAGTGACTGACCCATAGTAGGTACTCAGTAAACATGTGCTCATTCGTTGATTTTATATTTCCTATTGCTGCTGCTGTTCAGTCGCTTCAGTCGTGTCCAACTCTGTGCAACCACATAGACAGAAGCCCACCAGGCTCCCCCGTCCCTGGGATTCTCCAGGCAAGCACACTGGAGCGAGTTGCCATTTCCTTCTCCAATGCATGAAAGTGAAAAGTGAAAGTGAAGTCGCTCAGCCGTGTCTGATTTTTAGCGACCCCATGGACTGCAGCCCACCAGGCTCCTCCGTCCATGGGATTTTCCAGGCAAGAGTACTGGAATGGGGTGCCATCGCCTTTCCTATTGGAGGATAGCAAGTCCAACCAGACATGGCCCCCACCTGGCTTCTATCCTAATGATGGAGTCAGACAAGTAAAGCAGTATTCCAGGTCAACTGCAATGATTTCTGCAAGAGTGGTGGACTGAAGGGAGCCTGAGAGAGGAACGTCTGAATCAGAGTAGTCCAGGAAATTTCCCTGAAGAGTCATTGTGTTGCGTTAACTTTGGAAAAATAAGAAGGCATATGCAGCAAGATGCCCTCAGAAGCACACTGGAAGACAAGAAAATGTGACATAGTCTGATATAGTCTCAGTCTCAGAGCACTGACCCTTCAGGACAGGGGGTAACCGTATCAGAATTATCTCTTTTAGCTAACCCTTTTTAAAAGGAAAGAAAATAAAAGGGGATGGCATCAAAAGCAGAATTTTTTGGACAAAAAACTAGCTTAAAAGAATATGGAGAAGCCCTCTGATTATAATAGCACCTGGCAGGGCAACTGCCAATAGTAGGCCCTTGATAAATATGTGACTACCTGGATGAAAGTCATTGGAATTGGTATATTTCACTTGAAACAGAAAACAAAATGAACCTGGGATTTGGCCTGTTAAGAATCTAAGCAAACTGCTGAATGAAATAAATGAAATAAAAGGCAAAAAAACCCCTGTAAAACAAGGTTTATATAACCCTATCTGTGGAATAAAAATGTGCCCAGTTTCACATGCCGCTCATTTGCTGCCAGGATCGGAGATTGTTGCTGAGAGAGGGGTGGGAGGAGGCTGTTGGGGGAAATCACATGCCAGGCCAAGAAACAGGGACAGAGAATTCAACGTTTAGGGGTTTGAAGAGAAGGCTTGGAACACAAGCCTCTTTTGTTCCTCAGGCTTCTCTTAATTGCCATGTTTGAGATCTGGGATTTATGATGGAAGCACTATTCAAAATGACACTTTCCACTTCATTATAAAGAAAGTTCAGTCACAGTCCCCAGTCTCCCCTTAAGTTGTGTTAGCCTAAAACCAGTGGGTGTCCAGCCAAAAGACACAACAAAGCCAAAGACTGGGAAAAGGAAGGATTTATTATTGCTTGCAGCAAGTAGGGAGAACTCCAGGGCTCTTTCCCAAAGCAGTGTCTCCTTAACGGCAAAATTGGGGAAGTTTTAAGCTAAGCATACACGCATATTCATGAAGGGGCTTGGGAAATAAGCAGAGTCCAAGTTTTAGTTGAATGAAGTCACAAGGGTTAGAAAAGGTCAACATCATCATCCCTCAGGTTCCAGTTTGTCTGGTGGTTGATCTTTACTACTGAAACAGATCTGGGATTCTTTGCAACTGATATCTTTGCTATTGCCAAGATTCTCATGCCAGACAACAGTTGTTTGTTTCTGCATTCTTTTGTTCCTTTAAGATCATTAATTAGAGATCTGTTCAAGGACAAGCATTGTGGCCAGGATTAGATCACAAAATGTGTGTGTGTGTGTGTGTGTGTGTGTGTGTTCACTCTTTGCAAGCCTGTGGACTATAGCCTGCCAGACTCCTCTGTCCATGGGGTTTTCCAGGCAAGAATACTAGAGTGGATAGAGTGGATTGCTGTTTCCTGCTCCAGGGCATCTTTCTGACCCAGGGATCGAACCCATATCTCTTGCACTGGCAGACAGATTCTTTACCACTGCGCCACATGGGAAGCCCATAACAAAACAGCTTAGGCCAAAAATGGTTTCCCTTGTGTCAAAAAAGCCATGCCTTGTTCTGTTTCTCCAGGGAACCCCCTCATCAGCTTATAGTTGCAACCCGAGTCATTTGTGGAATGGCTGTGTTAAGAGGACAGGAGAATTATAAATAAAATCAGTTTGTTTTGTCACAAATTGAAGCAGTTGCTGCTCCCCAGGCTGGCAGCAAAATCATGAATCAGAGTCTAAAGTTTAGAGCAATGTTTGTGAATTGTCCCACTCATTGTGAATCTCACAGTGAATCGTTCCCCCTGGCATTCAGCAGTGAGGCCCTTACCTCCAGATCTCTGTGAACCACCCCCAAGTATGCAAATACACTGAACCTGGAAGCTCCTCATTCCAAAATAAGCTTTTCTGAATGGGAGAAAATAATAGCAAATGAAGCAACTGACAAACAACTAATCTCAAAAATATACAAGCAGCTTATGCAGCTCAACTCCAGAAAAATAAATGACCCAATCAAAAAATGGGCCAAAGAACTAAATAGACATTTCTCCAAAGAGGACATACGAATGGCTAACAAACACATGAAAAGATGCTCAACATCACTCATTATCAGAGAAATGCAAATCAAAACCACAATGAGGTACCATTTCACACCAGTCAGAATGGCTGCGATCCAAAAGTCAACAAGCAATAAATGCTGGAGAGGGTGTGGAGAAAAGGGAACCCTCTTACACTGTTGGTGGGAATGCAAATTAGTACAGCCACTATGGAGAACAGTGTGGAGATTCCTTAAAAAATTGCAAATAGAACTGCCTTATGATCCAGCGATCCCACTGCTGGGCATACACACCAAGGAAACCAGAATTGAAAGAGACACGTGTACCCCAATGTTCATTGCGGCACTGTTTATAATAGCCAGGACATGGAAGCAACCTAGATGTCCATCAGCAGATGAATGGATAAGAAAGCTGTGGTACATATACACAATGGAGTATTACTCAGCTATTAAAAAGAATACATTTGAATCAGTTCTAATGAGGTGGATGACGCTGGAGCCGATTATACAGAGTGAAGTAAGCCAGAAAGAAAAACACCAATACAGTATACTTACACATATATATGGAATTTAGAAAGATGGTAATGATAAACCTGTATGCGAGACAGCAAAAGAGACACAGATGTATAGAACAGCCTTTTGGACTCTATGGGAGAGGGAGAGGGTGGGATGATCTGGGAGAGTGGCAGTGTAACACGTATGATATCATATGTGAAACGAATCGCTGGTCTAGGTTCGATGCAGGATGCAGGATGCTTGGGACTGATGCATGGGGATAATCCAGAGAGATGATGTGGGGCGGGAGAGGGGAGGTGGGGGTTGGGATTGGGAGTTCATGTACACTCGTGGCTGATTCATGTCAATGTATAGCAAAACGAATACAGTATTGTAAAGCAAAACAAACTAAAACATAAAAATTAATTTAAAAAACAACAACAACAAAAAAAAACAAACTAAGCTTTTGAAAGGGACCTCTTCCAGTTACTGTACCATAGCCTTAGGCCAAAGAACCCTACCCTCTTTGTTCAGTACTTGCTATACAGAGAACTTTTCTTACTCTCCCCTCCAGATCATTAAATCTCTCTCAGCAATAGCAAAGAATTCTCTGGATCTTGTCCCAAGCCAGTCACTCTTGTAAGTGTTGCTGTTGTTTTGCTGTAAGTTAGTTGCTCAGTCATGTCCAACTCTTTGCAGGGATCAAACCCAGGTGTCCTGCATTGCAGGCAGATTCTTTACCATTTGAGCTACCAGGGAAGCCTCTAAGTGCTGTATGCATAGTTAATTAATTTGATGTCACAACAATCTTGTCGGGGATGTGCTATCATCTCCTGCTTTTCAGATAAGAAAGCTGAAGCCAGAGGTTTGTTAACTTGCCCAAGGTCATACAGCCCTTAAATGGCAATGCCAGTATTACAAGCAAAGTCATTTGGCTCCATAGCCCACATTCTCAACCACTATGATGCCTCATAAGAAGGGGTGCAAAATAAGCAGAGCTGAGCTAGCCTTTGTCATAATCCACTCTGTTAACCATGCCTGATTCCCTCCTCCTTCCCTCTTCATTCAAGGGGTTCTGGAGAAGATGCTGACCTTGACCAGACATGAGCCAATCACCCACCTTCCTGCTTAGTGACTGGCTCAGGGCTGGTCCTGTGACCGGATCAGTCAGTGAGTCTTGACCAGACTTTCCTGCGGCCTGGAAGGGAGGCCTTTAAGGGGGAGTCGACAGAGAAAACAGAACAAAGAGAGGGGCCCAAAGCACAGGCCTCCAGGGGCACTGCCAAAAGTACACAGTGTTGGACTCATGCCACACAATATAATGAGGCCCTCCGGAGTTGGCAAAGCATATTGCCAAGACCTGATTTGAGCCCTGAATCCAGTGACTCCTGAAGTGCCAAGTACCTCTACAATTTCTAGTTCCACAAGTCAATATATCCTTTTTTAAAAGCCAATGTAACGGACTTTCCTGGTGGAAAGTGAGAGTGTTGCGCTCAGTCTTGTCCAACTCTTTGTGACCCCATGGACTATACAGTCCATGGAATTCTCCAGGCCAGAATACTGGAGTGGGGAGCCTTTCCCTTCTCCAGGGATCAAACCCAGGTCTCCCTCATTGCAGGCAGATTCTTTACCAGCTGAGCCACAGGGAAGCCCAGGAGTACTGGAGTGGGTAGCTTATCCCTTCTCCAGAGGATCTTCCCAACCCAGGAATTGAACTAGGGTCTCCTGCATTGCAGGCAGACTCTACCAACTGAGTGATCAAGGAAGGCCTTCCTGGTGGTCCAGTGGTTAAGAATCTGCTTTCCAATGCAAAGGACATGGATTTGATCCCTGGTCTGGGAACATAGCACAAGTCACTGGGCTACTAAGCCCATGTGTCACTACTACTGAGACCACACTTTAGAGCCTGAGAGCCACAACTCCTGAAGTCTGTGCACCCTAGAGCTGATGCTTTGCATCAAGAGAAACCACTGCAATGAGAAGCCCCTGCACTGCCATGAAGAGTAGCCCCGCCCCACTCGCTACAACTAGAGAAAGCCTGTTTGCGGCAACAAAGATCCAGGGAAACAAAAAATAATAAATAAATAATAGACACACAAATTTTTTTAATTAAAAAAATAAAAGTCAATGTGGGACTTCCCAGGTGATCCAATGGTTAAGAATCTGCCTGCCAATGCTCAGGACATGGGTTCAATTCCTGGCCTGGGAAGATTCCGTATGCCACGGGGCATCTCAGCCCATCAGCCACAACTACTGAGCCTAAGCATCACAGCAAGAGAAGCCACCACAATGGAAAACCTGAGCACTGAAACTAGAGTAGCCCCCACTCACACCTAAAGAAAGCCTGCACACAGCAACAAAGGTCTAGCATAGCCAAAAATAAAGTAACATTTTTTAAATAAGTAAAAAGTCAGTGTGAGTATGATTTTCTGCAACTTGAATCAGAATGCACCCTAATTAAAACAATCTCAATAAACCTTGTGATGGCTAGGTCAAAACATCCATTAGTTACAAAGCTATGATGAAACAGTAGTCTTGCTGATCAGAGATGAATCATGCCTGAAGATGCCCACCCCACTAGACAACAGAGAAAAGGCTAAATTCCTAACATTCCCAACCGTCCTCAAGTTTTACATTTTTGTACAAATGGAGGACAAAAGCAGCTCAAATAATTCTCCAAAATAGTTGTTAATGAATCCACTTTTCTAACTACATTGAACTCTGGTTAATGTTAAAATGACTTCAGCAAGGCAGAGAGTCATGGATCAGAAGTCTGTTGAAGAAGGGGCAAAGTCAACCAGGCATCAAGAAGAAAAAGCTAGGAGACTTGTGTTGGTGAGGAGTGTCCAAACAGGACTTTAGCCTTACGTACGTGTGGATTTCTTATAAAGGAATGCATTTGTAAATTATTTGTTCATAAATAAAAATTAACTTTGAAATAGATAGGGTTAG
This sequence comes from Aepyceros melampus, assembly GCA_006408695.1. Lineage (NCBI taxonomy): Eukaryota > Metazoa > Chordata > Mammalia > Artiodactyla > Bovidae > Aepyceros > Aepyceros melampus. The sequence goes on along the minus strand of SJXQ01004373.1, from coordinate 10,018 downwards.
GGACTTCCCTGACAGTTCAGTAGTTAAGACTCCACACTTCCACTGCAGGGGGCACAGGTTTGTTCTCTGGTTGAGGAAAGAAGATCCTGCATGCTGTGTGCCATGTGGCCAAAAATTTTTTTCATTAAAAATTAAAAAAAAAATAGGTTTAAAGGACAAGTTATGTAATTGCATGATCTTAGATGAGTGTAGGTTTTTTTTTTTTTAATAATGGAACTCATCAAATGAAACATTACATGGAACACTGTAGTGAGCAACTGTTGGGTTTCTCTTTCTTTGGTATAGAATTTTAAAAACATGATAGCTTGCCTTCCGGGAAACAGCTTCTCCTCTTCACACCTAAATGTGAGTCAGGTACTTGGTACTTGGTCGTGGTCTGGCCATGGAAGCAAATATACTATTTTCTTCCTGAGCTCTCCTGGCTTTTTTCCTCCCTAACAATATTGGAAAGACAAAAGCAGCAGTGTTGCAGGAAGAGGGACCCCTTCCAGGGCCCCAGGCTCTTGTCTAACACTGGAAATGAGGTGTCTGAGGAGACACACCTGCTGACAAAGCAACAGACTTTATTGGGAAGTCATGCCCTGCTGAGAGCCAGGAGAACTGTTTCGCCACATGGTTCACAGTCTTGGGATTTATGGTGATGGGATTAGTTTCCAGGTTGTCTTTGGCCAATCATTCTGACTCAGGGTCCTTCCTGGTGGTGCACGTATTGCTCAGCCAAGATGAACACCAGCAAGGATTCTGGGAGGTGGTAGGACATGTGGGTTCTCCTTTTGACCTTTCCTGAATTCTTCCGGTAGGTGGTCGCTTATTAGTTCCACGGCTTTTTAACTGAGATCACACACCTGGCCTCAGGACTTAAAGAAGCTCAGGTGCTTGACGTCTCATTTCAGAAAGTGAGAGACAAACTGATAGGTAAGAAGTGGACTTATTTAGAGAGAAACACATTCCACAGAGTGTGGGCCAGCTCCCAAGGTGAGAGAGTGCCAAAAGATGGCATTAGTTTTGCATGGGCTGGGTAATCTCATAGGCTAATGAGTGGGGGTATTATACCAACAGTTCTGGGGAAGGAGGCAGAGAGATTTCCAGGAATTGGGCCACCACACACTTTTTGGTCTTTTATGGTTAGCCTTGGAACTGTCATGCACTGGTGGGTGTGTTATTTAGCATAAGCTAATGTTTTACAGCAAGCTGACAATGAGGATCAACAAGGTCCCGTGGAAATCCCATCTGCCACCATCTTGGACCTAGTTGGTTCTAATCAGGTTTTGTCATGTCCTATGTCTATGTTATTCTTTTAAAAATTATGACTTATCCCTTTCCCTCCTGTTTCACCAGGACTATAAGATCTGTGGGATGTTTACATTTATGCAGAAGAAAGCACAAGGAAGAAACAGGGCATCTGATAGGCCAGGAAAAGGGTATTCATAGAAAGGCAGAATGGGCTGATTTGAACAAAACAGTTGAAGCAAAAGGCTTATTGCCGGCTCCAATATTAAATGAGTACAAAGGGTCTCAATTCAAAAGATACAAGATATCAAAAGTTAACATAAGAATTAGAAAATTATATCAGTTAAGCAATACATCTCAGGAAAAATTAAGAAAAAAGTTGTCTCAGGAATGAAACTAAATAAAAAATAAAATAAGAGTGAATACATATCATAGATATTGCCTTATGAGAAGTAGAAAGTGAAAAAAGTTTTTAAATTAAAAGAATAAAGGAAGAAAAAGAATTCAAGAGAAAGTGACAAATATTGAAGCCATGTAAACAAGATCCAACATATTATAACAGGGCTTCCCTAGTGGCTCAGTTGGATGTGTTGGGTGTGTGTAAAGAATCCTCCAGCAATGTGGGAGACGTGGGTTCCATCCCTGAATTGGGAAGATCGAATTGGAGCAGGGCATGGCAACCCACTCCAGTATTCTTGCCTGAAGAATCCCCATGGACAGAAGAACCTGGAGGGCTACAGTCTGTTGCTGCTGCTGCTAAGTCGCTTCAGTCGTGTCCAACTCCATGCAACCCCATAGACGGCAGCCCACCAGGCTCCCCCATCCCCGGGATTCTCCAGGCAAGAACACTGGAGTGGGTTGCCATTTTCTTCTCCAATGCATGAAGGTGAAAAGTGAAAGTGAAGTTGCTCAGTTGTGTCTGACTCTTAGTAATCCCATGGACTGCAGCCTACCAGGCTCCTCCACCCATGGGATTTTCCAGGCAAGCGTACTGGAGTGGGGTTCCATCGCCTTCTCCAGGGCTACAGTCTATGGAGTAGCAAAAAGTCAGACACGACTGTGTGACTAAGCACAACTCTGAAAGAAAATGAAACAAGGGGACAATATGACAAGTACTAAAAACTGTTCAGTTTAGTCGCTCAGTCGAGTTCAACTCTTTGCGACCCCCTGAATCGCAGCACACCAGGCCTCCCTGTCCATCACCAACTCCCAGAGTTCACTCAAACTCATGTCCATCGAGTTGGTGATGCCATCCAGCCATCTCATCCTCTGTCGTCCCCTTTTCCTCCTGCCCACAATCCCTCCCAGCATCAGAGTCTTTTCCAATGAGTCAACTCTTCGCATGAGGTGGCCAAAGTACTGGAGCTTCAGCTTTAGCATCATTCCTTCCAAAGAACACCCAGGGCTGATCTCCTTTAGGATGAACTGGTTGGATCTCCTTGCAGTCCAAGGGTCTCTCAGGAGCCTTCTCCAACACCACAGTTCAAAAGCATCAACTCTTCAGTGCTCAAATTTCTTCACAGTCCAACTCTCACATCCATACATGACCACTGGAAAAACCATAGCCTTGACTAGACAGACCTTGGTTGGCAAAGTAATGTCTCTGCTTTTGAATATGCTATCTAGGTTGGTCATAACTTGTCTTCCAAGGAGTAAGTGTCCTTTAATTTCATGGCTGCAATCACCCTTTGCAGTGATTTTGGAGGCAAAAAAATAAAGTCTGCCACTGTTTCCACTGTTTCCCCATCTATTTCCCATGAAGTGATGGGACCAGATGCCGTGATCTTTGTTTTCTGAATGTTGAGCCTTGAGCCAACTTTTTCACTCTCCTCTTTGACTTTCATCAAGAGGCTTTTTAGTTCTTCTTTACTTTCTACCATAAGGGCGGCAACCAAGAGGAGCTAACCCATGTCCGAGGGCAGGGGCAGCGGCTTAGAGGAGCTACCACTAAAAACTGTAATTCAAGAAAATTGTCTTGAAATAAGATTTGAAACTATATATTCAAGAGGCACAGCTTTACCTGAAAATATTGACCCAGAATGATCAACACCAAGAAATATTCTAGACCTTAAAGGAAAAGAATTAAATTGCTTGCCACCCCCCCTTTTATTTGCATCAAGGCAAGAGGGCCAAGTGAACTTTGATGGAAAGAAAAGTAGCTTTTCATTAAACTTTCAACAACAGTTCAGTTCAGTTCAGTCACTCAGTCATGTCCGACTCTTTGCGACCCCATGAATCACAGCACGCCAGGCCTCCCTGTCCATCACCAACTCCTGGAGTTCACTCAGATTCACGTCCATCGAGTCGGTGATGCCATCGAGCCATCTCATCCTCTGTCGTCCCCTTCTCCTCCTGCCTCCAATCCCCCCAGCATCAGAATCTTTTCCAATGAGTCAACTCTTCACATGAGGCCAAAAGAAAATGATAAGTCATATATATAAGATAATCAAGGAAAGAAAACATGAGTCAAAGGCTTTGTGTCCAATTGAACTGAGTATCCAACTGGGTAAAGGGTCAAAAAAACGAACAACATGTTATCAACATACAAAAACTCAGGGAATCTTGCTTAGATTTCTGGTCTCTTTGAAGAAGAGGTTTTTGTGATTGAGATGAGTCATACAGATGGAGGCCAGCAAAGTTTCATCTCTTTTCCTAAGTGGTGGCTATAAGAGTATTCACCTTACAACAATCACTAATGAAGGACTGATAATGAGGCTGAAACTACAATACTTTGGCCACCTCATGCGAAGAATTGACTCACTGGAAAAGACCCTGATGCTGGGAGGGATTGGGGGCAGGAGGAGAAGGGGATGACAGAGGATGAGATGGCTGGATGGCATCACCGACTCAACGCACACGAGTTTAGGTAAACTCCCAGGAGTTGGTGATAGACAGGAAGGCCTGGCGTGCTGCGATTCATGGGGTCACAAGGAGTCAGACACGACTGAGTGATTGAACTGAACTGAACTGATATGTATGTTTGGTATAGCTTTCTGTAAATGTGTTTTAATTGCTCAGTTTTGTCCTACTCTTTGCAACATTACAGACTATAGCTCACCAGGCTCCTCAGTTCATGGAATTCTCCAGGCAAGNCAAAGAGTTGGACATGATTGAGTGACTGAACTGAACTGAAGCAAATATGGCAAAAATATTAACAGTTGTTGAAGCTTGTTGGTGGTATATATGGGTATCTTTTTCTGTGAGTCTGAAAATTTTTATGTAAAAGAGTTTACTTATATATAAGCAAATGATACCACAGTTAGATATCTTGCTTTGACCTTTTGTCCCCCTTAGTTAAAGTGACCCTTAGCTAATGGAATTGGCTGGAGTCTTCCTTCTCTGCAAGTCCCTGATTATAGGAGGGACCTGGACACTCAAGATAAAGTAACAGGTAATTATCAGGTCTTTGTAAGATTTGCCTTTTTCTCACATGTATTATTTTTCTTCCCTCTATTTTCCCAAACTTTTCAAAAGCCCAGAGTTTCTGTCCTCTGTGTCCTAAGGCAATGAGAAAGTGAAGCTCTGTACTTGTTACCAGAGGGTCTAATCAACATTTAACCCAGCAAGCAGAATGCTTGAGCCTGTGGCAAGAGCAGAAAGTTGGGGGCCCAGAATCAGGACCTTGAAGCTGGAAGGTGCTGGTCTTCTAAGTGAAAAAACACTTTCAGTTGCTCCTTGTGAGTGGTACTTCTGGCTTGAGAGCTGACACTTTTCTTTGCACTTACTGGAACAAAGCCTGTGGCCATCAGACCCTATCCTCCTCATATGGGACTTGCATCACTGCTGTATCATCAGAAATGACCCTGAAGGTCGGAACTCCTTTCTTGTCCTGGAATCTGGCTTTCCCAGTTCTGCACCTCTAGGACGAAGCCACAGGCTCTTTGTCAGTGGAGGAAGAGATGGTGACTCCACACTGCATATATCACTTTGCCACTGGCAGAATTACAGCTATGGTCACATCTTATCAAAATATCTTTAGAGCTGAACCATTTGGTGTCATTTCAGGGCTCTGAAGAACTCCAGTACCATAGTTCTTTATGTCTCAGTACAGAAAAAAATTCAGCAAGGGGAAACCTACAGAAGTAGGTTTTCAAAGGAAAGTTCTGACTCTGTCATTAGATAAACTATGTGACCCAGAAGAAATCTGCAGCTCTTCCACTCCCAGTTGCCTCATCTGTACGACAGGTTAATAGGACCCATCCTCAGGGTGGTTGAAAATTGAGTAAGAAAACAAAAGGGAAAGTGTTTAGCAGACTGTAAAATTACTTTCAGTATGAGCAGTTAACTTTTTCCTGAGGAGGGAGAGAAAAACACTTGTTGACTGGAAAACAAAAACACAATCTAGAAGATAAGAATTATGTTTTATTTGGCAGATAAGACTGAGTAATTAAGCCTGGAAAATAGCCCCTCAGATAGCTCTGAGGGACTGGTCTGAAGAGGTAAGGGAGGCACCAGGATATATAGGAGTTTCTGCAATAAAAAGCAGGTAGTTGGAACTGTCCATGGGATTCTCCAGGCAAGAATACTGGAGTGGGTAGCCATTTCCTTCTCCAAAGGATCTTCCAAACACAGGGACTGAACCGAGGTACCCTGTACTGAAGGAGGATTTTTTACTGTCTGTGCCACCAGGGAAGCCCATTAAAAGATTCAGTTCAGTTCAGTTCAGTCGCTCAATCGTGTCCAACTCTTTGCGACCCCATGAATCACAGCACGCCAGGCCTCCCTGTCCATCACCATCTCCCGGAGTTCACCCAAACTCATGTCCATCGAGTCGGTGATGCCATCCAGCCATCTCATCCTCAGTCGTCCCCTTCTCCTCCTGCCCCCAATCCCTCCCAGCATCAGGGTCTTTTCCAATGAGTCAACTCTTCGCATGAGGTGGCCAAAGTACTGGAGTTTCAGCTTTAGCATCATTCCTTCCAAAGAAATCCCAGGGCTGATCTCCTTCAGAATGGACTGGTTGGATCTCCTTGCAGTCCAAGGGACTCTCAAGAGTCTTCTCCAACAGCACAGTTCAAGAGCATCAATTCTTTGGTGCTCAGCTTTCTTCACAGTCCAACTCTCACATCCATACATGACCACTGGAAAAACCATAGCCTTGAGTAGAAGATTACTGTTAATTAAAGAAAACAGGACATCTCAAGTTAATGAATTCAGTGGTTTTCTACGTTTGGGAGATGCAAGAATCTGGGCTCACTGAAACCACTGATTTCACATACAGCTAACCATCCAGTGCCAGGGTCCTGTTGTCCCCGTTCTGAATTCCCGCAGGGCACACAGTGGGAGGTGGCTGCAATGGTTACTAGTTTGATGAATGAAGCTTGCTTTGCTTACTGATCCAGCAGATGACATGTTTCATTCACACCCTTCATCTCAGATCTCAATTGGCTCAGGGTATGGGGGGTTGTGATAACCCTCATTGACCCCTATCTTCATCAGGGTGGGGACTGGATAACCTCAGGCCCTTTTGGTTCTGACATTCTGGCCTTCTCTCAGTATGGAGGAAATATAGACACCAGCTTCATGGTGTTTTTACCAGGGCCCTGGTTTGTCCCACTTCACCTGTTATCTACCTGGTGGAGACCACAGGGAATTTGCTGTGGTCACATAATACTATGAGATCTTTTGTGTTGAAACCATTTGGTGTCATTTCACAGCTCCAAAGAGCTCCAGTACCACAGTCCTTTATGTCTCAGCACAGAAAATAATTCAGCAAGAGGCCAAGTGATAGATAAGAAATGATTGATTAGAATAGGATGCTTGTGAGGCTAACAAGCAGGAGGGCAAGAGGATGCTGTGCCCAGGAACTTACTGTGCTACAGTTTTATGATCAAAGGAAAAGTTGCGGGCAGAAAAATCTTTGTCTCTCTTGAGTAGACATCATACTTCCACCATCAGCTCCTCCTCCTGGATAGGCAGAGGAGTTTTCTTGGCCCTACGTGGTCAAGCTAGGTCCACAAATTATTGTTTTCCATGTGTGCAAAGAGCATGCCCTAGGGATCATCAGCTTACTGAGCTCACTGGGCAGGATGTGCATTGCATGCCAACATTGTTTTGTTGTTTGGGAGCATGTTTCAAGCTTCTGTTGCATGGTTTTATATCTAAGCAAGCTTGCTTGGTTTCATGGTTAAGCAAACCTGTTGTCTTTAGCAATCATTAACTTACAGGGGTGTCCCATATTTTTTTACTTAAAATCCTCTAGTGGGGTTAACTGTTTAATTACCTGTTTTTATCCATTCACTCTATTCTGTCAGACTGACATCAGCAAGACGGTGGATTAGTAGACTCTAGGCCCTCATTTCCCCCATGTAAACATTAAGTCAACAATCAGAGACTGGGTAAACTAGCTTAATAAGAGCTCTACCAATCAGTCAAAAAAGGCACATTCAAAGCAGAAGAAGGTTTATGGCGTTTTTACTTGTCCCTGCCCCACCCTTTCCTCATCATGGCAAATAGTGGTTTAGGGGAGTAGCTACCCATTCCCCAGTTTTCTTCTGTGAACTAGAGAAGGAAGAGTGGACCTAATTTTCAACATTTTAACCAGTGTGGGAGCTGTCTGCTTGGTCCCTGTGTTGCCTAACTTGGAGCTCAGATGGCCAAATATGGCACAGCTCAGATCTCAGGTTGGGAAAAGCTGTGGGAAGTGGTGGACTTGGCTCATGAAAGCCACAGGGGGACTACAGACCCACATACTCCTGGAGCAGAAGACTACTGATTGAGAAATTCAGGAGACCATTAGACCCCCTTAGGGCTTCCCTCATGGCTCAGAGGCTAAAGAATCTGCCTGCAATGCAGGAAACCAGGGTTCAGTTCCTAGGTCAGAAAGATCCCCTGGCAAAGGGAATGGCAATCCACTCCAGTATTCTTGCCTGGAGAATTCCATGGACAGAGGATCATGGCAGGCTACGCTCCATGGGGTCACAAAGGGCTGGACACAACTGAGTAGCTAACACTCACCAGAGCCCCTTAAAAAGCAGAGTGAGACACTTAGGGAAATTAAAACATTTTAAAGTTATTGTATATTGGGAGAATTGGGAATCAGAGTTTTCTGGTGACAAGGTGGCTCAACATGAGCCATTGGATAGTTTCAAGAAAGGAGCTAGCCAGCCACACACTTGATTAGAAATTTCAGCCCCACCTCCCAAACTTCAGAGAGATGAGTGAGTCTAGCATTGAGTTCAATCACCAGTGGTCAAGGATGTAATCAATTGTGCCTACATTACATTGACTGATGTAATCAACAATCAAAAATTCAAATCTTTTGAACAGGAGCCTTGGGGAACTTATGAGTTGGTGAACATGAAACCAAGTCCCTCTATTACTGAGTTTACGATTAATCTGTCTACCCAAAACTTTATTCTTTTCTTATACCCTCTGACCTCAATTCTGTGCTAACGGAACACTAATCAGTCAGATGACTAAAACTGCTGTTGTCAGTAATATCATTGAACTGTGCTGTGCTCAGTTGGGTCTGACTCTTTGCAACTTCATGGACTGTAGCCTGCCAGGCTCCTCTGACCATGGGATTTCCAGACAAGAATACTGGAGTGGGTTGCCATTTCCTCCTCCAAGGGATCTTCTCAACTCAGGGATTGAAACTGAGTGTCCGGCATCTCTTGTATTTCAAGCAGATTCCTCACTGCTCAGCCAACGTGGTGGCCCCCAACATCATTAAGATAACATCGTCAATGTAGTAACATTGCTATTACAGGTATCATAATTAATGTACAAATTCAGATTGTTTCTCTAGGGCAAGATAAGCCCTCCTATCTGTTGGATCTCCTGGCCAGAGAATTGTAAACCACAGACATCCCCATTCCCAAAACTCTGATTACGAAATGTCACAGAAATGTCAGAAGATGATGATTAATCCCAGCCTCTTCATTCTTCCTCTAAAAAAAAAAAAAAAGAAAGAAAAGAAAAAAAACCTGGAGACTTACCTGGCAGTCCAGAGGTTAAGACTCTGTGCTTCCAATGCAGGGGCCACTGATTTGATCCCTGGTCAGAGAACTAAGATTCCACATGCTGCATGGTATGGACAAAAAACAAAAATAAAATAACAATAATACAAAATCAAAAAAGAATATTTGCATATACGTTAAATAAATTTTTTTTAACCCAAACTTCAAAAACAAGACCGGGAGCTGACTGTGGCTCAGATCATGAACTCCTTATTGCCAAATTAAGGCTTAAATTGAAGAAAGTAGGGAAAACCGCTAGACCATTCAGGTATGACCTAAATTAAATCCCTTATGATTATACAGTGGAAGTGAGAAATAGATTAAAGGGTCTAGATCTGATAGATAGAGTGCCTGATGAACTATGGAATGAGGTTCATGGCATTGTACAGGAGAGAGGGATCAAGACCATCCCCACGGAAAAGAAATGCAAAAAAGTAAAATGGCTGTCTGGGAAGCCCTTATAAATAGCTGTGAAAAGACGAGAGGCGAAAAGCAAAGGCAAAAAGGAAAGATATAAGCATCTGAATGCAGAGTTCCAAAGAATAGCAAGAAGAGATAAGAAAGCCTTCTTCAGCGATCAGTGCAAAGAAATAGAGGAAAACAACAGAATGGGAAAGACTAGAGATCTCTTCAAGAAAATTAGAGATACCAAGGGAACATTTCATGCAAAGATGGGCTCGATAAAGGACAGAAATGGTCTGGACCTAACAGAAGCAGAAGATATTAAGAAGAGGTGGCAAGAATACACAGAAGAACTGTACAAAAAAGATCTTCATGACCCAGATAATCACGATGATGTAATCACTCATCTAGAGCCAGACATCCTG
>SJXQ01004372.1:999237-1016435 GCA_006408695.1 Aepyceros melampus | reverse complement strand
CAGGCAATAGTACTGGAGTGGATTGCCATTTCCTTCTCCAGGGGATCTTCCCAACCCAGGGCTCGAACCTGGGTCTCCCGCATTATAGACAGAGGATTTACTATCTGAGCCACCAGGCAAGTCCAATTTCTTCCTAGGTAATTTAAATTTGTCTAGGATTTTTAAAATTCTATCTAAGCTTTAAATATATTGACATATAATTGTTCATTATATCATTATATTATTTGTTTACTTTCTACAGCATATAATTATGCCCATGTTTTACCCCCTAATGATATTTATCTGTACCTTCACTCTCTTTCTATTGATCAAACTTTCCATTTTGGGGGGTCAATTTTATTTTAGTCCAAAAACTGACTTTGTCTTTATTGATTCACTCTACTGTATTGTCACCTTCAGTTTTTATTAATTTTACCTCATTATTACCAGTTCCTTTATTCTGCTTTCTTTGGATTTATTCTGTTTTCCCAACTTTTGAAGTTGAATGCTTAGCTCATAATGTTTAGTTCTTTATCCACTTTAGAGTCCATTTTTTTCTTTCCTGGGTGCATTTTTCCTGATATTTTTTCCTAATGTAATGTTTTTAGTTACTGGTTTCAAACATAGTATGATTTATTTGAAATTTATTAAATCATGCCTTATGGCCTAGTATGTGGTCAGTTTTTCTAAACATCTCAGATGTACTCGAAGAAGTTCCCAATTATTAGGTACAATATCCATACATATTCATTAGGACATGATTATTATTTGTAATATTCAAATGTTATGTATACTTACTGATATATTTTTGTCTGAAGTCATATACTGAGAGACATGTTATAACCTCCCTCCATCATGATAAATAAAATCAATTTCTCCCTTGAATTCTATCAATTTTTGCTTATATCTTCTTAAAGGAAACAAGTTTAGAATTATACCTTTCTGAGGAGTTGAACCATTTAGAGCTAGTGATGTTTTTTGCCTCAAAGTTTTCTGATGTTAATGTAGCTAACTCAGTGTCTTTGGGGTTTGTTTTTGTCTTTTATCTTTTCTATTCTTTTACTGTTTATTTTTCTGTATTTTAATGTTTTAGGTGAGCTTCCCCAGTAGCTCAGTAGTAAAGAATCCGCCTGCCAATGCATGAGACATGGGTTCAATCCTTGGGTTGGGAAGATCCCCTGGAGAAGGAAATGGCAACCCACTCCAGTATGCTCACCTGGATAATCTCATGGACAGAGGGGTCTGACGGGTTACAATTCACGGGGTCACAAAAGAGTCAGACACGACTTGGCGACTAAACAACATTTTAGATACGTCACTTGTAGAACCATAGCCTCACTTTCTATTAGTTTACCAACCTGACAGATTTTGTCTTTCAGATGGAGAAATTATACCATTTTCATTGATTTGAATTACTGATGCCTTTGGATACATTTTTATTTGAAGATAAAATGCTACCATGTTTTGTGTTATGTCTCCAGGTTTTATTTCCCCTTTTTGTGTTAACAAGTCATTCTAAAACATTTTAGCGTGTATTAACATGTATACACAATGAAGACAAATGTTAATAAATATCTTTGCTTGCTTGCTTGCTTGCTTGCTAAGTCACTTCAGTCGTGTCTGACTCTGTGCAACCCCATAGAGGGCAGCCCATCAGGCTGNTTCTCCTGAGAGAAAGGGTGGCTGTTTGAAGCCAGTTGGACATCTATCTCCAGTTCCCTCCCACTGCCCACCATCTCCTACACACCCACTCCCACCTCTCCTACATGCCCCGCCTACCCTCGACACTGACACTTCAGTCTTTGCGTGAAAACACACCCACATTTCTCTACTATGAAACCAGCCCATCACCTTAGGTTTCTTAACTCAGGGTCTGGGTTTCGGGGAGTCACTTACATGAAAATACATGCAAAATTTGGTACCTATGGAGGATACATTCTAATACTTTATCATGGGTGATTCATGACCTAAAAACGCGTGGTTACCAACGAATGTTCCACAATTCTTTTTTTTAGCTGTCAATCTCATTCTTTCTTTGACTTCAGAGCCAAGATTTTTTGGAAAGTCTGTAGTTTCCATTTTTGTCAAATCACTACTATGTAGTTTCTTCCCTCTTCACCAGTGAAATTTGCAAAGGGCCCTTCATGACTAATCCGGTGAATATGCACAGTCTCCATCTTCCTTGAAGGTACTGACCACACGGCTCTCCCCTGGTTTCCATGACTCCACACACCCTGCTGCTCCTTTTAGCTCCTCTTCCGGCTTCTGCTCTTCCCTTAAAGACCGCAGTTCCCTGGGGGTCTGTCCCTGATCTTTACTATTTACATTCTATATACTCTCCAAGGGTGATCTCCTGACCCCCAAGGCTTAAAATGCCACTGACATGCTAGTGATTATCAGAAGTATCTCCAGGACAGACCTTTGCCCAAGCCTCATGGTGAGATATTCAGGACTCACTAGATACCTCCCTGAAGCATCCCAAACTCAGCATGTGGAAAGCTGGACACTGAAGTCTTACTTCCATCCTCGCGCTCTTTAACTCATTCCCTCCTTGCATTATCTTTTTGAGAACTGGCAGCACTACCCGGGGGACTGCCGACCTGAAATGTTCAACAGTATCCTTAACTGGTATATCAGTAGACTGTCCATGTAGAAAGGACACAATACAGAAGGAAAGGCAAAATAAATGGCTTTTTTTTTTCAAACCTAAATATCCATTATAAGTGGATACTCTGTGCAGGGTAAATGCATTTATCTGACTTTCTAGTGAAAAAAAAAACAAAAACACACGGCCTCCAAGTTTTCACACGTTCTGTCTGCTGCCTCCCTCACCTGCCTCTCCAGGCTCCTCTCTCATCCACCTACTTCCTACCACCCCAAACTCATGTTTGGCAGTCTAGCAAAACATTCAGTGCTGTCTGACTTTGTTAACTATTCCCTTTGTTTGCACTTGCAAAGTGAAGTCAGTTTATGCACCTGATGAGCTCATACCATCTTTCAAAATTCAACACAGATGTCACTTCCCTCGGAAACCCTCCCAAGAGTCCTTCCTCTGCCATTCCCGGGAGTTTTTCTTCTGTTGTATCTTATAAATATGTCAAGTGTTCCACTGATATGCAGCATTGGAAGTTACTTATGTTTTTTGCCTCTGTTAAATTATGAGATCTGTTAAATTTCTAGAAATCAAAGAGTCTGCCTTGGTTTTATTAATTCTCCAAGACTTGTTATAATAGTATACAAAAATACTAACAATAGCGGAACTTCCCTGGCAGTTTAGTGGTTAAGACTGGCCACTTCCATTGCAGGGGGTCCGGTCTGATTCCTGGCCAGGGGACTACGATCCTACCTGTTGCACAGGGTGAGGCCAAAAAATAGGTATAGATATAGATACATAGTTGCAGTTTAGTTGCTAAACTAAAAGAGTCATGACAACTCTTTTGTGAGCCCATGGACTGTAGCCTGCCAGGCTTCTCTGTGTATGGGATTTCCCAGACAAGAATACTGAGTGGATTGCCATTTCCTTCTCTAGAGGATCTTCCTGACCCAGGGGTTTAACCCAAGTCTCCTGCATTGGCAGGCAGATTATTTTTTTTTTACCACTTTGCCACCTGGGAAACCAAATAAAGTTGTAGCTAGCATTTATTAAAGGATCTAGGGTTCTATGTGCTAAACAGGAGTATCAATATCACAATTTTGTATGAACTTCCCAATCCATAAACATGTAACAAATGAGTGAATGAACAGAGCTCCTTAATTAATACAGGAGAAATGGGATATTCACTCTTTTTTCATCTCTATAAATGTTAATGCTATGATTATTCTCATACCATAAGACCTCAGTAAATAATAATTGAATAAAATAAATTAATTGATCAGTGGATCACATAGAAAGCAAATAATGTGCATTTGATTTTATAATATTATGTGGCCCATTCCTGTTTGTGAAACATTTTCATTTAAACTGTGATATTTAATAATGCGGGCTTCTCTGGTGGCTCATATAGTTAAGAACTTGCCTGCAATGCAGGAGACCTGGGTTTGATCCCTGAGTAGGGAAGATGCCCTGGAGAAGAGAATGGCAATCCACTTCAATAATCTTGTCTGGAAAATTACATGGACAGAGGAGTCTGGCTGGCTACAGTCCATGGTGTCGCAGTCAGACTAAATAATGTGCATTTGATTTTATAATATTATGTGGCCCATTCCTGTTTGTGAAACATTTTCATTTAAACTGTGATATTTAATAATGCGGGCTTCTCTGGTGGCTCATATAGTTAAGAACTTGCCTGCAATGCAGGAGACCTGGGTTTGATCCCTGAGTAGGGAAGATGCCCTGGAGAAGAGAATGGCAATCCACTTCAATAATCTTGTCTGGAAAATTACATGGACAGAGGAGTCTGGCTGGCTACAGTCCATGGTGTCGCAGTCAGACACGACTGAGCAACTGAACTGAACTGAGTGACTACACTTTCAAACTGAAGCTTGGAGCTGATGAATCACATGGCCAAAATCACAGCGCATGAATGTCAAGTCAAGGACTTGACCCAGACTGTCCCCTTCCAATCCTCACCCCACTGTAGCTGCCCTCTCCCTCCTCGGGCTCAATTCCAGACTCATAAATTGATTTCCTTCAATGGCATGCAGGCTTCCCAGGCAGCATAGTGATAAAGAATTTGCCTGCCAGTGCTGGAGACTTAAAAGGCAGGGATTCAATCCCTGGGTCGGGAAGATTCCCTGGAGTAGGAAATGGCAACCCACTCCAGTATTCTTGCCTGAAGAATACCATGGACAGAGAAACCTGGTGGGCTACAGTCCATGGGGTCCCAAAGAGTTGGACACGACTGAAGCGACTTAGCAGGCACGCAAGCAGCATGTACATCCCAGGCAGGGGTTTTCAAAGACATCTGAAACAGTCCTGCATTTATTGAGGTTATGAGCTTGTGGTTGGTGAGCAATCACCTTTTACATTGGTAACTTCAAAGACACTTCTCAAGAAATGTCTAAGAAAAAAGCATACCCAAGAAACCAGACTCTGTCCACGTCCTCACAGCAAATCACTAAATGTGTCACAAGCAGAATTTCCTAGTGGAAAGTCAAAGGCTCAGGTTGAATCTGATTTCTCTCAAAGAAGTTTGACTATAATCAAGTGGAGGCCCCAAATTCCACCCCCATGCAAAGGCTTCCTGGGAGATGGCAGGACAACTGGATTACTCAGAGCATCTGTACTCCTCTTCCTTGGAGTCGCCGAGTGGTCCCAGGAAGGTGGGGAAACATGCGGAAACTCAGAGGCACACATACATTGAGAACCAATGTGAGCTGAGTGAAGTAGTTCCAATAATGCAGAGGCTTCTCCAGGGACACTGAGCTCTTGCATGGGACAGCGGCCACCGCGACCTCTCAGTGGACTGTGGGTAACTTGTGCAAGGTCACAGAGTTGGACTGAACCCAGGCACAAGGTCACAGAGTTGGTTTAAGCCCAGGCAGGCAGGCTCTCAAGACAGCACTCCCACCCTCCGCCTCTCCAGCCACTATGGGGGCAGGAGCTGCTGAACTGTCCCCACTGACCCCTTACTCACTGGACATGTTAGGTATCACGCTAAACACTCATCTTGCCTGATTCACCCAAATCTCATAGCAACGCATGGATGCAGGGGATAGGATGAAGAGTGCCTCAAAGACCCCGAGGCTCAGAGAAGGGAAGGGACTGAACCAGGTTACACAGAGGAGGAGCAGAACTGGAATTGAAACCCAGATTCGCACAATGCCAAGGCCTCTCTGCTTCACTGCTTCTGCTTCTAAAAACATCTACCAAGAGCTTTCTGCTTCCCTCTGGGTAAGTTATCACAAAAACAGAAGAAAATAAAAAACCACGCCTCAAAGTGTAGCCAAACCAGTCATTAAAATTACCAAAATAGAAAAGTTAAGAGAAGCATAGAGGCCACCGAAGCTACCCTCTCCCACAGCAAGGGAATCTCCACATGCTTGAATACTCCACTGACAGGGACTCATCCTCTCCACCTCACACCATCACAGCAGGACCAGTAATGCCTCTTCCTCCATCCTCTGACCCCACCCCTCTCATCTCAGCCCCTACTGCCCCCTCCATGAGGCAACGTCTACATGGAAGCCCTCCCACAGTGCCCCAGCTAGGCTCCTCCCTACTTCTGGACTCTACTCATTGGGGAGGGAAGGTGACTACTTCCTTGACAAATGAGATTCTGTTCCACCAAGGAGGCCAGAGAATTCAGCACAGGCTCCTGATGGCTCAGCAGTAAAGAATCCTCCTGCAATGCAGGAGACACAGGTTTGATCCCTGGGTTGGGAAGTCTCCCCTGGAGAAGGAAATGGCAACTCACTCCAACATTTTTGCCTGGAGAATCCCATGGACAGGGGAGCCTGGCAGACTACAGTCCACAGGATCACAAGAGTCAGACACAACTTATCGACTAAACAGCAACAACAATTTAAAAAAATAATAAAATAAAAACTTTGTGTAACACTAGCCATTGGTAACATAGCATTACCATTTTTAATCAAGAAAATTATTATAACCCATAAAAATAAAGGAAATCTACCACTGTTGATGGATTGCTTTCAGAGATGGTTAAACTCATAACCAGCTCACAGTGATTACAGTGGTCCTAGGAGGGGTGACCATTCTGAAATATTTACCCTCAAATGCTTAACAAAGGGTCTGAATTTCCACTTTTAAAAATTAAATCTTCCTGGTTTACCCACTTCTTAAATTGCGACCACTCTTGGGGAAAATGTTATTATACAAAAGAAGGTAGGTCCTAGGTTGGCATATTTTGTTTTTTACCCTATTTCCCCTCAGTTTGATTGAGTCAATCCTTGATGGACTAGGCACAAAACTTGTACTGTCTGAGAAGGAAATTATCAAGGTAAATCTTTTGCTTTCTCCAGTCTCTAAGATCTAACAAAGGTTTAAGACACAATTATTCAGCAAACATTAATCAAATGTCTCCTAGACACACCATGATAGTTGCACAGGTTGTATACTGTACAAGTGCAGGGGCAGCATTCACAAAGATGACCTGTGAAAAGGATCCCTTAGAACTGGCAGTGCTTGACCTAATCTAGCTATTCCAACAAGGCCAAACTTCATCGGGTACTGTGGCAGCAATTTTACAAGTAAGGCATCTTTAAAGTCCAATAACAACCTCTTTGAAGACACCATCATCTCCATTTTATAAGTGTAACAACTGAAACTCATAAGTGAAGTCGCTCAGTTGTGTCCGACTCTTTATGACCCCATGGACTGTAGCCCACCAGGCTCCTCCATCCATGGGATTCTCCAGGCAAGAATACTGGAGTGGGTTGCCATTTCCTTCTCCAGGGAATCTTTCCAACCCAGGGATTGAACCCTGGTCTCCCACATTGCAGGCGGATGCTTTAACCTCTGAGCCACCAGGGAAGCCCTCACCAGGGAAACTCATAAGTATCCCTTAAATTGGTCAAATTCACAACCTAAGGAGGGCAAAGACAGGATTCCTACATCCCATGTGATCTCTAATCCATTCACCTGGTTACCACTCATTAATCAATTCATACTTTCAATAAGCATTAATTGAATCACTATTAGCTTTAAACTAACCTAGAGCAAAATGAATATTTATATTTTTCTTTAAAAAGGCAAATAATTGTAAATAAAATAAGATTGAGCATCTACTAGACACTTTGCTAAGTGTTTAGGATCAAACCATGAATTACAAAATATCTACCCTTTGCAGCATGAAATCTCACAAGCAAGCAAACAAGAAAAATATGTTTATTCATTTGGGGACTACTTCCTGAGAACTGACTAGGTACAGTCATGTTTCTAGGAGCTAAAATATAGCAGTGAACAAGACAGACAAAAGCCCCTGCCCCGTGTGACTTCCCTTTTAGAGGAGGGCAAACAATTAGTCAGGAAGTACACAAGGGAGAAGATTTCACAGCACAAAGATATGCAGACACTGAGGCAGGGTAAAGGGGTAGTGAGTGCTAACAAGGCTGTTGTGTGGGGACGGTCGAGGGTGATGTTAGCTCAGAGCCAAGGAGGTACCAGCCCCAAAGATATACTAGGATGAAGGCTCCATGGAGCAGGGCTTTCTGAGGCTCCATTCCTGACTCTGGCCCTAGTACCTAGTGCCTGGCAGAATAAGTGCTCACTTAACACTAAACACTTGTTGAATGAATAAGCGAATGAGCAGGGGGATGGCAGCTGAGGCAGAAGAACCATAACTGTGCCCCAAATCCTGCACTTCACCAGCTGGCCCGAGGCTTCCTCCTGCCTCCGTGGACAGAAGTGAAGCCTTCCAAGCTGAAGGACAGCTTCCGCCTGTGTCCCACTTTACTTCCCTCTGCTGTGGCTGGGATTCCAGTCTGCCAGCTGTTTCTCCATTTCAGTCCCTGGGTCTCCGAGCAGCAGGGCATGGATCCAGGGGAGCTGCCTGATGCGAGGCTCTGCCCAGAGTACACTCAGTCTTGCTCGGCACAGCCACCCAGGCAGCGCGGGGCCGGGACAGGTGGGCATCCCGGCTGCAAGCACTGGTCTAAGTGGGCACTGCAGCTGCCAGCTAGACTCAGCGCTCTTGACAGGCTGCAGACAGGAAAGAGTGCATGCCTGCCAACCTTGCCTTGCTGGGCCCTGGAATATGGACTCTACCTCTGGACATCTCTTCCTATGAATAGGGACAGAGTCTATACTGTGAGGTCCAGAGAAAGGCTGTGTGTCTCTGTGTATGTGTGCACACATCAGCTCTGTGCATTTTGGAAAGGAGATTTAAGTTCTATGCAAACATGAGGCAATGTTGGAGTCAGTGCCTGCTCACACGGCCCTTTCAGCCCAAGGACCAGAAGGATGAAGAACTGGCGTGTGCGTGGGTTAACGCATCACCACGCTAGTGGCTATGGCAGGCAGGTGACAGTGCCCCAGAGTGGCTGCAGGACAAAGTTGTTAATAGCTCCCATCCCAGCCTCAAATGAGCCCCAGATGAGATCATTAAAGTATAGCGCCCCTGAGATGCAGGCTGTGATGTCCCCAGACCCACCCTCAGGAATGAAGGGCTCTTCCCCAGCTGCTGGCAGAGACCCTACTGTCAGACCCCTGCAGGAAGAGTGGCACCCCAGAAGGGCAGCCATATCTATGTGCAACCAATGTGAGGGTGTAACAGGTTTAAAGGTCATCCCAGCATCCCCAGAGACCAACTGAGCTAAAGTCGGACTGAAGCTCAAGTTGTCTCTCCTTCTCTTTTCCTCTTCACCCACTTGATTCCACTTCCTAAAAAATGATCTGCATTCTGATCGCCGAGTCTGATTCCTGGGGGACCCAACCAGCAACAGTCAGCATCTTCAGTGAGGAGACTCTGGGTTTGGATCAGATTGGGTTTGAATCCTGGCTCTACCATTTATCCATTCATTAATTCTACGACCCTAGGCCTCTCTGACCAACAGTTTCCAAGTCTGTAAAATGGACATAAGGGTGCACACCTCCTAGGGTAGTTGTGGGGATGAAAATATGGAAGTACTTAGCACAGTGATTGACAGATTAAGTTGCTGGATACATAGTAATGGAAACATTCATGACTTTATAGCTCCTGACCTTAACTGGCTGTGACTTGGGAGAGTCACTCTCTCTGCCTGTTTCCTCCTCTGTAAAAGGATGGGTTTGGGCTTGGGAATTATTACAGACATTTCTTGAACACCCAGTCTTACCAGGTTCTGTGCTGAGCCTTGTACTCTTTATTCTGCAACACAAGCCTACTAGACTGATATTTCTTATTTTTTACCACCATCCTCACTTTACAGAGGCCAACAGAGGCTTGAGGAGGCTGAGGAATCTGGCCCTGGAGTGCCCAGTGGTTAAGTGATGGGGCAGGATTGGAAGCCAGGTGGACGGACTTCAAAGCCCATGGCCACACCAGAATGCCCCGATGTTTCCTTCAATCAGACATACACTCCCTGCCAGTGCTGGCATTTTTTAGGATCACACAATTCTGTCTCCAGCTTAACGGAAAACATTTGCAGAACAGATCAGCTGAATTCCATCAGCCCCTTGGCACACCAGGAAAGGACGGAGGCCAAGCAGACAAAGTTGATTGACTACGATCGTGTGTCCCCAAGAAAGACTGTTGGCACAGCCACTTCTATCTCCATCAACCTGGAATTCAGACTTTGTCACTGTTGCTGAGCTCCAGGCTGGGGAAGCTGAGCAGGGCAGACTTTGACCAGGCATCTTCAGCCACACCTCTCATCCTCTCAAGCTGCAGCCTCACCCACACCCTTGATCTGCCGGTAGCGAGCTGTGCTCACAGTCGAGAACTGGGGCGTATTTTAAAGGTGAAAGAAACTCAGAGCATAGACACAATTTTCTAAAACTCACATTCTGTGTTTTCCTCTGGCTTGCACTTTAAATACTCCATTTGTTTCAATGACATCACTAAAAGAAGAGCTTCTGAAATAGTGGATGACAAGCAATTATCCTGGGAATTACCCCTTGAAAGACCCCAGGCTTGGCCTGCAGGGGACGGGGAGATAGTGGCCATTGTACAGGAAGCCTCCAATGTCCTGAACATCACTCTGGACTGGTTGTCACGGGTCTTTTAAGAAGCAATGGACCTTTTATCTTACAAAGAAATAGCATCTTTGCTGTTTTGCCTATTTTAAAAAAAAAAAACATAAAATTTTCCCTAGGAGAGTAAAATGGCACATAGATGACACAATTGTCCCTATTTTCTCAAAGCCTAGCTTGTCCACACACCATGCATCTCCACCTCAGTCCAAACGGAGAGTGTTTGAGTCATTTTGAAGCTCATTATGGAGGTAGCTCAGGGGTAAAGAATCCACCTGCAGTGCCGGAGACTCGAGTTCAATCCCTGGGTCAGGAAGATGCCCCGGAGGAACAAGTGGCAACCCACTCCAGTATTCTTGCCTGGAGAATCCCATGGACAGAGGAGCCTGGCGGGCTACAGTCCATGGATCACAAACAGTTGGATCCAATTGAGAGACTAACACTTCCACTTTGCTTCTTCCAACCCACTAATGTGTTAGAAACCTTCTTTGGAGCAACGCAAACCAAGACCCTAAGTGGTCCCTAGCACACAGAATGTACCCAAGACAGGCCCCTGAGGTCACAGGTCACCTTCCTCCATCCACATTAATCCACCCATAACCGCATCAGGATCCCCCTTTCCAAGCAGACGTTGAAGGGGTAGCTTATACACACAACGTCATAACAGAAACAAGGCCAAGACTTTAAAAGGTCTCCAGACAAGCCTGAGACGGGGAAGTTCATCTCTGTCACCCTTTCCAGAAGCTCAAACCAAACATTTTAATCTAACTCTTAGTGGGGCCGGAGACACATGGGTTCCAATCCCAGTGTGGTCATTTACCCTAATGGAGCCTCGGACTCCTTATTTGAAAAATAGACCTCTCGTGACCATTTCACTTTCTTTTGAGCATGAAATGATTTATGCCATGTTTGGCATTTAATAAATACTTCCTTTTCTCCCTGAATAAAAAGTGCATAAAGATGAGGGATTTACATATGCTTGGTGTGTATTTGCATGTGTGTGCACACAGACACATCCATGTCAGCATCACATAGAGGCACCAACACCCTGAAGGCAGAATGACGCTCCTGCCTCTGACACATCAAATGAACAAGCTCACACTCTTAATTCCCACCTGGGAGCTCTGTGCACAGGTGGAATGTTGGCCCCACACCTCTTCTGCTTTCAAACCACACTCATCCAAGGCATATTTGAAAATACTGTGACATCTCATTCCACTTTCAAAACATCTACCCAGATCCATAGACTTTGTGTGTTCATGAAGAGCGATGTGGAATTCTACATCTTTTTTCTTTTGTTGGTGATTCAAGTCTCAGTAATACAAATCTTACCAAACACAGACTGGAAACATTGTAAAATCACTTGAAGATGCTTATACATTGATTGATTCCTATCTAACAGTATACATTTGACATAAGATATCAAAACTTTATCCATAAATTTAATAAATGATTTCTTAGTGATAGTATTTAAGAATTCTAAGCACGTGATGGAAAAAAACACTTTGATTCACTGCTAGCAAGTATGAAACTACAACAAGTGTTTGGGACTAATTTGGCCATATAGACTTAGAGTTTTAAAATCTAGAGTTTTCAAGCCCAGTAATTCTGCTTCAGAGAAGGTACTCCCACCACCACCAGGAAATAATCTGGACATTGCAAAGAGCTTTATGCACAAAGGGATTCTTGTGATATTTTCATGGTGATGAGGAGTCAAAAGCAATCAAATGCCCAGAAATAGAGGGATGAGTTAGTGAACTGCATGACAGTCATGGCTGACCCTGTTCTTTGTTTCCCCATCACCAGAGTGGGAGCATTGTAGGGGTAACAGCTCGATCAAATGAATGAATGAATATACACATGCATGCACGAATGGTCAGCACATCTACAGCAGTTTGGAAATCTACACATGACGTAATATTAGGTAAAAACAAAACACTGAAGAGAGATTACAGCTACTTTTCACACACAAAAAATCTAAAGAAATTAGGAAATAAACCAAAGTATTAACTGGCATGCATGGAGTAACTTCTAAATAATCCTGTAATTTTTTTTTCCCTTCTGTATTCTGGCATTGTTTGCATTTTTCTGTAATTAACAAATAGGAAGATAGAACCTGCCTTTAGAGGTTGGTGTGATGATCTTAGACATGAAATCTGTAAATGCTTAGACATTGATATTCTGAACAGAACGCTCAGGGGGAAAAAAGTACACACAAAGTCAGCTCTTTCTACTGAGTGAAGGAAGTGACGCCACGGTTGAGGACATTTGTACTCTCAGCCCAGCCTTGACTAAAAACGATCCCTCCCACACGAGCCACTTTCTGTCCCTTCAGCCAGGGCCGTGATGACACACGTCTAGCGCCCCTCAGACGTCGTGTCACCGGACAGGAATGATGAGAGCCTCGCATTTCCTGACTGAGCGGAGGCAGAAGCGGGAGGCGCAGTGAGGCCCACGCCGGGCTGCCCGCTCCCACCCTGCCCCACCCGGCGCCCAGCGCCCCACACTTCCCACTGCCCGGGCAGCACATGGGGCCAGCGGTGGCGGGCACGGGGCCAGTGTGGGAGGGACAGCAGCCTCAGCCTGCCCGTGCTCCTGGGCTCGGGGCCAGTGCCCGGCCTCAGAGGTCACTGTGCCACTCGGGGGCACCCAGGGCTCTGAGCCCCAACTCCTCTGCACATAGAAGAGCTGACTCCTTGCACTTTGAGCCCAAACACCACGGCTCCCGACACGGCCCCAGCGTCGTGCAGGCCTCATCACCACACCACACGGTGAAAGCAAACCTTAGAATGAGATCAGGCACGCCAGGAAACCCCCTACGTGCCGACCTTCAAGCTGCAGACTTTCAAAGATGCAAACGTCCGTGCGCACGCCCAGTCACGTAAGCTAGTTCACGCGTCTGGCGTACATGGTCAGGTGCGTGCATCCTCTACAAGCGGTAGTGTGTTGTGTATTTACTGTACAGAAGTGCAGAGAGTACAGTCGTGCAGTATCTTTATTTCTAGCCCAAGATGTCCAGAAACAGGCGTAAAGGCAGCGGTGAAATAGCTGGCGCTGCTGAGACGCGCCAGCTGTAGCGCTGTGCTACTATATTTTTCAAGGTAGTGGACTGTAAGATTAAACGTGTTTCATTTTTTGTGTTTGTTTTGCATGCATTATCTGTGCAAAGAGCATTATAAACCTATTACAGCACACTACTGTATAGCCCATTGTGTTAGCTGGGTACCGAGGCTAACTTTGTCAGACTCGAACACGCTCTTGGGATGGCACTCATACACGTGTGGCGGACTTATTGGACTGGGCTCCCGTCCCACTCGGCCTCCGCTTGGCTGCACTGTTTACCCGTTCCAAGTTTCCTCATCTATGAAATGGCTGTGGTGCTGGTATTTGCCCTTTCCATGCATGTGTCTAACTGAGGGGAGCTTGAGGTCAGAAACGTGATGGGCTCCCGTGAGCTATAAACTCCTGGACAGAAGCGAGGAGAAAGTCAGCCTCACACAGGAGAGGCAAAGAAGACCAAGGACTCACCATTCTCCGCGAGGGCAGGCAGAGCCACCGAAGGACAAAAACTGGGAGCATCCTTCGAGAAACTGAAAAGAAGACAAAGACAGCCTTTTAGCCCTTTGTGACTCTTTGGATCATTGAGCCCCAAAGGCAGGAAGAGTGGTCTTACTTGGTGGCACAAAGTCCTGTGTGGAAGGCAAGACAGTGTACCCAGTGCCTGGTCCCACTCCTGTGTGGTCAGGACGGGGTGGGTTGAGATGAAGGGACATCCTAACAACTCAGGGGCTTAAAGCAACCAAGGGCCTCCTCGCCCTGGAGCCACATGCCTGCTGCAGGTGCTGGGGGCTCTCCTCTGTGTCAACCCCCTTCAAGCCCCAGGCAAGGGGAGGTTCCATCACACCCCTGCCTCCCAGACACTACAGCAGGGAAAGGACAAGGCTACCCCTGCTCTCACAGCTTTGCCTACGAGTAACACATAGCACTTATTTTCACCCCATTTGCCAAAGCCAGAGGTGCAAAAGTACAGACCAGCCATGTTCCAGAGAGAGGTCACCTAGAGATATGCAGTGAACAAAGGAAATGCTCACTATCGCTGCTTAGCTGACTCACTTAGGGGAAGCACTTAGCCCTTCTGGGCCTCAGTTTCCACATCTGTACAATGGGGATGACGCAGCCTACGCTGAGAATTGCCGTGAGCATGACAGGAGGTACTATCGGGCCAGGCACAGAGTGAAGGCTACAAGACAGCAGCTCTTCATGGCAGGCAGCATGGCAGGTGGACAGAACCTGGAGTAGGTGGGCAGACAGACCTGGGCTCCAACCTCCATGTGCCTCTTAGAAGCAGGGCAAATGGATAAGCGATCTGGCTTCTTCTGTCCCTAGCTTCGGGCACTGGTATGAGGCAATGATGTCGGAATTAAACGAGAAACTGCACACACCCAGGAGGTGCCCATCAGTGCTAACTGCCCCTCCCCTGCCTTTCCCCTTACTGAACAGGTCACAGTCTTCAAAGCCACAGTATCCTTTTCTCCCAACGGCCCAGACCAGGAGTGCGGCCAGACCTTCTCCCTCTCTGAGCTATAGCGCAGCATGGTCAGCGTCAAGGGTCATGGGTGAGGCTCAGGGTCAAGGGTCAGGACCCCAGGGTGACCTTCCTTGTCCTCAGCTTCCCTGTCTGTAAAATGGGAGTAATGACAGTATCTCATTTAGGGCTCTGAGGCTTAGATGAGTTAGTGTATGTGAAGCTTCAGGCATTCAATAAGCACTCAATAAATTCTGGCCACTATTTACTCTTAATATCGCCCTTTTAGGGACTTCTTGGCAGTCTAGTAGTTAACACTCTGAGCTTCCAACACAGGGGCTGTGGGTTCCATGCCTGGCTTCCCCAGTTCACAAGGATCCCACATGCCTTGGGGCATGGCCAAAAGAAAAAAATAAAATAAAGTAAAATAAAATTTAAAATTTCAGCACTACTGAAATTCTAGGTGAAGCAAAATTGAAAAAAAAATTAGTCTTTGGTAGTAACACATCCTTGTCATTGATGCTCAGTCTTGTCTGCCTCCACAAAAGCCTCGAGTCAGAGTCATGTTCCATCTGGTCCCCAAAGCCCCAGCTTGGGTCCCCTCCCATCCCATCTCCTCCTGCTTCCTCACTTTGGTCAGACACGCCATGACCCAGCCTCCATTAGTTCTAGAGCCTCAGTTATCATGTGTCCATTCTGCGTGGCTCCATCTGCCTATAAGCACCTGCTCCCGGTCATCATTCTAGAGCCTGGTTGCCAGCCTCCAGCGGACACTGGAATCCCCTGGAGGGCTTGGTGACCCACACTGTGTGAGCTTCACCCCTAGAGTGTCTGGTCCAGCAGGTGTGGGCTGTGGCCCAAGATCCAGCATTTCTAATAAGTTCCCAGGTGATGCTGACCCTGTTGGTCCACGGACTCACTCTGAGGGTCACTGAGCCAAGGCTTCCGT
Source organism: Aepyceros melampus (assembly GCA_006408695.1). Classification (NCBI taxonomy): domain Eukaryota; kingdom Metazoa; phylum Chordata; class Mammalia; order Artiodactyla; family Bovidae; genus Aepyceros; species Aepyceros melampus. Next base: position 1,000,409 of record SJXQ01004372.1, on the reverse strand, counting down.
CACCTAGCATCCTGTGAGCTCCTCACACGAAACTCAGAACCACCCACCACCCTCCACGGTACCCAGGGGGCCAGTGTGTTCATTTAAATGTCCATCTTTGCTTTCTCTGAGCAAAGACCCTGAGAGTCAGCACACTCCAGAGAAGAATTATTGACGGATCTGTAACAAGGGCATTCAGACATCCACCCTCTTGGGCCCAGTGATTCTCCTTCTGGAAGTCTGTCTGGAAATTCAAAGCAAGCTCAGTTTGCGAAGCAGAGATTTATACAACATAATGAATGGCCAGAAACTCTATATATCCAAGGCTGTGAGAACAGTTAGGCAAGCTGTCCACAGGGAGAATTACCATACGCACGTCCAGGCATTCATCCCCTAGATCTGCTGCCATGGCCTTACTTACTCTTTCTCAGCCCCCACAGTGCTTCCTGACAGGGTGCTGTCAACCCTCTGGGTGGGACCTTCTTCAGTGTACAGGAATAGCTGAACCCTGAAAGTTCTCAGCTTCCCTGGGCCCCCTGGGGCACTGAAAATCTCAACAGCCTTGTTCCCTGGGGGCCCTCCTACAGAGAATTGCACTGTGCAACTCTGAGCCAGTTGCTCAGTTAATTCATGCTTGTTAAGCGAAAGGATGGTAACCCTTCTTACTTCTTCCCAACTCTGCTTTCAGTGACATCAAGCTGGTGGCCTGAAATGGGCTGCAGCCGGGGTATTTACACTATGGAAAGTGGCAACCACGACCCCTCGCCCTGCGCCTGCCCAGCCTTCCCTAATTGTAACACATTTGCCAGCAGACCAGAAAATGGGGGTAAGGAGAGACCCCACCTCATCACGTCATTTGGGGACTAAATAAGACACTGCCCACCAAACACTAGCCTAGCCAAGGAGCCAACAGGGCACTAAGCAAATGGCAGACACTTGTGCTGCGATGTGAGTGATGCTGAGGAATGAATTAGACAGTAAACTCTCCTACGTACGGTGGTTTCTATGTGGGCTGCAGAGAGGCATAATTAGAAGAGCCGGTCACTTCCTTTCCAAGTCATTCCTGTATCTAGAATATCTATCTACAGGGTCCAAGTGCATTTGTTTAGCAGAAGAAGAGAGGAAGTGGGAGGCTTCTATTGGTTTTTTTTAGAAGCCGCGTTTGACTTTGTAAACAAACCAAAGACCCTGCC